>JBBPUN010000315.1:0-15260 GCA_038094715.1 Heimioporus punctisporus | reverse complement strand
ATCTTATGCTTGCCTTGCATCCTTAATCACTGTTTATTCTATCATATTCCATCATATTCCATTCCATCTCATTCATCAATAACCAAGGCTATAAACCTCATGGTTCATACTGTATATCCACACTAGAGCCATAGGCTATGCTTACCACTGCATGGCTATACTTACAGTATCTCTAACTCATACTATTTATCTAGCACTGCTACACACTGTCTTGCATAGCATCTGTTGAGAATATAACTTTGTTATATTCACCTAATTGATCAGCTTATTAATTAGAGACATCCAGATAACATAATCTAATCTAATCATGTTCTAGACTCTTGTCACATAATATGTTCCATGTCATTCCATGTCATTCTTGTTATAGTTTTCTTTCTTTCTCCTTTTATCTTTGTCATCTCTATTACAAACCCTTATTTTCTGCCTATTTTTCCACTATTTTTCCATATTTTTCTTCATTTTATTTTATTGATTTTCACTTGCTTTCAGACCTTGCCTTGTCTCTTGCTCAGGGATGATCACATGACTCATCACATGACAGGTCTAGACTGCTGACAAATCAGTCTCTGTGTACAGCCTTCTACTTCTGATCTTCCATTCCATGCTATACATGGCACTGCAGGGCTATATATCTCATGCATTTCATTTCTGCTTTCATCTTGGCTCATTATCTATTCTTCCAGCATTGCCTCACACTGCCTGGCATTATCTTCCAACAGCACAATCCTCTCATGACTCCTAGTGACTCATCATGACTCAAAACCATTTAGCTTGCACTGCCTAGTGTTGTCTCTGTGCCTCATGGCTATTATTTTTTATTACCACTGCTGTGCAGCACAGCCCAGCCATAGTCTTGTCACAGCCTTGTCTTATCTCTGACTCCACATGACTTGATGGACCAGCTTATTATCACATTAGTGTAGTAATATGTATAAACAGCACCACACATGTACAAACAGTAGAACAGTATATAAACCCCAAGGATGGGCCAAGGAGTGACAGTTTGTCCTCCTTTGGTATTCCCCTCCAAGGCATTCTCCTTGCCATAGACAACCCAAGTGCTCTTGATTATAGTGCCCCTTCTCAGTATAGCACAGGTGAGCATTGGGCATCCAGTACACTATCCCCTCTGACTTCTCCCCCACTCAAAGACCTTCTCAGTACTCTTCATGTGCAGGTCAGTGGTCCTATCCTAGGCCTCCTGTGGTTCTTCATTGATCTTGTCTTGGGGTCTTGCATCAATCTCTTCCTTATGTCCCATCTTTCATTATATCTTTGGCATGTTTATCTCAGCCTATGAATATGTCCATCTTCTCATCATCATAGATTACCCTCACATTTTTATTACTGTTGTTTAGTCATACCTTCTTTGTCTTCTTGTTCTAGCCCTTTCTATGGACAGCCTCTCTGCAGTAGCTTCTGTCATAGCTGCTTAGTCTCCCCTTTCTTCCACTTTCTATAGAGTTCCACACTTATATTGTAGAGCACACAGTGGCTTTACAATTGTACTTCATTTCTTTTAATATGCTTGACTCCTGACTCTCACATTTGACCCATTTGGCAGTCATCTGGCCCCTTTTCTGTTCTACTTAGATCAATTAGACTGACTAATCCAACTTGGAAACTCTTTACTGGTTGCTGTTGACAATCCCTTCAGTCTGAATACCCTTCAACAGGTTGAATCAACTTTACTTTGTATTTTCAGTGTGTTTTCTGTTATGGGTTACCTTGTGGGCTAATTGTAAAACCTAACTGGAATGCTTCACACTAGCAGGACAGGGAGAGACTGATCAAAGAGCACATGGCCAGCTGTGAAGACTTATTGAAGAGCAGAAGAGGCATGCAAAGCAGAGGCTTATCAAAGGGGCGAGTGCCTTTCTAGTGCTGAGGATCTTGGACAAGATCTTTGAGGATGGAAATCAGTCCAGATGAAGAGGGTTGCCTTTCCAAGGGGAAGATGCAAGACAAGATCTTGGAGCAGGAGTATCAAATATGAGGTGGAGATTGCCAAGTTACAAGATATAGAGAAGATACAAGAGATGCCTTGGGAGGCAAGTACAGGGGTGTCAGATAGATCCAAGCTAAAGAATACAATGTTGGAGAGGAAACAACTAAATAGCATTTGAATATTCTATGACTAAGCAAAGGAATGTTCTAGAGAATCAAAGAAGAAATGCCATGAGACAAAAGAAGGTTCTAAGAATACATGGAGATCAAAGAAGCAAAGTCAGATGGTACAAGGTTTGATGAAATGTGTTACAAAGTTCAGAGAAGTGAAGAAGTGAAGTGGAGATGAAATCAATGAGGCATAGGATCTAGGGTTCAAGAAAACAAGGCATCTAGGGTAGAGGGTATTGGGGTTTCAGCAAGGCAAAGACTGGGGATAAGCCAGTTCAAGAGGGTCCTGTGGAGAGTAGCATCCAGGGATATGAAGAGAATGTCTGAGAGGATATCGCAGTTGATCTGTTGAGGATCCGAGAGAGTGCCGGCATTCACCAGCGTTCCTTGTGATGCGAGAGCAATGGTAGACAAGGTGTCTAAGGTGAGGGAGTTCTCAGAGCATCAGTTGAGATAAAGAAAAAGGTGCAGGGCCTTAGCGTATCATAACAACCATCTCAGCCTCTTCTAGTCATCTTCAACATGTCATTCACTACTTATACCCACCACCCTGTACTCTTATACTTCATTCTTGATCTGCACAATCTGTTATGAACCCTCACATGACTGCCTATTTTTCCTTATTTTATTTTATTGACTTTTTGCTCATTTTCAGACCTTGTCTTGAACTCACTCAATGATGATCATGTGACTCATCACATGACAGGTCTAGACTGCTGACAAACTGGTCACTGTGTATAGCTTTCTACTTCTGATCTTCTATTCTGTGCTATACATGGCTATGCAGGGATAGATGCCTCATGAATTTCATTTCCATTTATCTTTGGCTCATTATCTATTCTTCCAGCATTGCCTTGCACTGCCAGCAAGTCTAGCCAATCGCCTAAACCACTCTTGACTCATTCTGACTCATATCAACTCACTCAGTCCCATAATGGTTTAGCTGGCATAGCATTGCATTGCCTCATTCATTTCCACTGCTGTGCAGTACAGCCTTGTCTTATCTCTGACTCAGCATGACTCAACAGACACACCTTATTACCATACTAGTGTAGTAATATGTAAAAACACAACTATATATGTACAAACAGTAGAATAGTATATAAACTCCAAGGATGGGCCAAGGAGTGATAGTTTGTCCTCCTTTGGTACTCCCCTCCAAGGCATACTCCCTTTCTTGCAATCATCCCTTCTCAGTATGACCTTTGCTAAGGTTGGTCAATTGGGCATCAGATTTAATCAACTCCACTAACTTCCCCTCCACTCACAACCTTCTCAGTACTTGCTAGTGCAGGTCAGTGTTGTTTGATCCTAGGCTTCCTGCAATTGCACAGGGATTGACTCCCAATGTTACACCAACAGCTAGATGCTTTGGGGTCTCATATCACAATCTAGTGTTACTCTTAAGTCTTTCTAGTCCCCTAAGAGTTCCTGAGCTCTCTCTCTGCTTTCCCAAGTGTATAGTCTTATTGACTATTCCTTGAATGTATAGATATTATCTTCTTAGGCTGAGTCATATCTCTTCATGAGTGTCCTGCCTTTGGATAAGTCAAGAGTCAATCCCTGTTAAGATGAAACAATATCTGACACATGTTTCACAGTCTTCTAGAATGTTCTATCAATAATGCTGACACATGTCTAGAATGTCTCAGATATGAAATGAAGTGACTCTGCAACCAATGAGGATCACAAGCCACTATCTGAGTAAAGACAAAGGAAGATGAAAGGTAAATCTGCCCTTGGTTGAAGAGGAAAGACCAAGAGGACAAACTGAAGTCCTCTGGCAATATATTGACAGCTTTAAATACTATACAAGAAGTACATAACAAGTAACAATGGTCCATGCATCAATGCATAGCCAAGTGTCCTGTGAGTGATCACAAGATGTGGAGTAAAGTGTCAACAGTGAGAGCAAACAGTTAAGAATAAGATGACATGAGAACAAAAGGGAAAGATGACTGGTATGAGAGATAAAGAAATATAATAGAGTGCATCATGTGCAAGTAGGGTTTGTAAGGATCACAATATGAAACTTCTTTCTATTGGATAATAAAACACTTCATATTCATCTTATCATCATGACTCATTATCTCTTATCATTTGAAATAAGATGAAACATCTTTATAATCATTTAAAATGATTTTTATCTACCAATCATGTAGCTCAAAAAAGTGTCCCAATGTTAGGTCATTTTGTAAAGATTGCTGACTTGTAAAGCACCAACAAACAATTAGGTAATATAATTGCAGGGTAAATTATAGTACTTATCCCTAGCTTTCTAATGCATATTTGGTCATGTGACCTGATTTCCATGGCACTAAGATATAGCCATTTTAAAGCTGTATGTCATTGGGACACTTTTTTGAGCAACATTAATATCATATATTTTTAGTATTTGGTATATCCTTCCTTTGCTTTTATCACTGCCTCCAATCTTCTAAGCATGCTTTCTATCAATCTTTGACACTCCTCAGCCTCCATCTTGTTCCATTCCACTTCAATTCTCTCCCAAAGATCCCAAACACCCTTTGCTGGTGCTACATAGCCATTGAGCTTCTTTTTGAGAGTTTGCCATAAATGTTCAATGGGATTAAGATCTGAAGATTGTGCTAGCCAATCAAGAACCTTGATACCTTGAGATTCCATCCAATTTAAGGCTCTTTTGGAAGTATGCTTGGGATCATTATCTTGTTGAAAGATAATGCTTTCCTCAGGAATCCCAGAATACTCCATGCTAGGAAGCAGATTTCCCTCCAAAATGGAGACATACTGTTCAGCATTCATCTTCCCTTCCACCTCAGCAAGAATTCCCACTCCATTCCAGCTTATACATCCCCAAACCATCAAGGAACCTCCTCCAAACTTTACTGTACCTTGTATTTCCTTGTTCTGTAGTGGTTTTCCTGCCACTTTCCATACATACTTCTTTTCATCTGACCCAATCTTGTTGACTTTGGTCTCATCTGACCAAATAACTCTAGTCCAGTCCTCTATAGTCCAGTTTTGATGCTTAAAAGCAAAGGCTAGCCTTTCTTGCTTATGCCTAATAGATAAAAAAGGCTTCTTTTTCTTGACCACAGCTTTCAAGGAGGCAGTTTTGAGAACATTGTGAATAGTTTGAGAAGAGACAGGAGAGGAAAGAGTTGAGTTGCCTGGACAGCATTTTCAACCTTTCCAGTGGTAATACTAGAAACAATTCTCCTTCTATCAGCTGAAGAAAGCTTGGAAGGACATCCTAATTTGATATTCTCCTTGCCTGGACAGATCTCTTTGATGTTCCTGGCCAAAGTAGACTTTCCTAGACCAGTTTTAGAAGAGATTTGACAAGCAGAAAGGCCAGATTCAGAAAGAGAGAGGATATTAGCTTTGACAGAGGTAAAAGTGGATTTCATGATGAGGTAGAGTTAGTTGAATGGTATCTCCATCATTTATATCACTCATGATTATTAGGCAGTGTTGAAGCATAGCAACCATCAGAGTCTTATGTTATTCATCAAATATTGATTTTTAATATCATGCTCAAATAAGTGTCCCAATGACACATCATTTTAAAATAGTTATATCTTAGTACCATGGAAACTAGATCACATGACCAAATATGCATTAGAAAGCCAGGGGTAAGTTCTTTCATTTATTCTGTAATCATATTACCTAATTGTTTGTTGCTGGCTTACAAATATGTAATCTTTACAAAATGACCTAACATTGGGACACTTTTTTGAGCCACTGTATCTGTTACATGTTTCAGGATAGAGTTTGATCTCCTCTATAATCCTATAGTAAATAATATAAAAGAGTAACCACTTCATGGTTTGCTCTCTATCTCCAATTCAATCCAATCTACAAGGATCTTTCTATTCCTTGGTCTTGAGCTATTTCTCTCCCACTTCCAGTGAGTTACTGCCACTGAGATATTCATCCTTGTGTCACCCTGCATCCTTTGAAGCCTAGCAACTTCAAAAGCATCCTTATCTATGACTCCATATGACTTACTAAGATACAGGGTATTCTTTTATATATATACATATGGTGAAAATTTTAAGGAGAAAAAAATTATATAAGTGTATGAAACTTACTTCCATCTTTATAAATCATTAATTTTTCAAATTTTATTAAGTTTCTGGCACTGACATATAAATGTGGAAAATATTTGACACATTTCCCCTCTATACCTTTCTCTATAATGTTTTCTCTGTTTTCAATAGCTGAAAACATTATTTTATTATAGAACTTATTTATACTTACTTGTTTAATGACACCTTTATGCTTGTCACCCCATTATTCTAGTTTCCTTTCACTCATAGAGCTAGCCCCAGCCTTTGGCAGCTGGTTCTTGTTATGGGTTACCTTCAAGGCTAGCCATAAAACCCAACCAGAATGCTTCACACTAGCAGGACAGGGAGAGACTGATCAAAGAATGCATGGCCAGCTGTGAAGACTTATCAAGGAGCAAAAGAGACATGCAGATACAGAGGTCTATCTGAGCGAAGAGTGCCTTTTGGGCATAGGTAACTTGGGACAAGGTCTTTGAGAAGTGGAATGGTTGGTCCAAATGACAAAGGGTGCCTTTCTGAAGAAGTAGACGCCAGACAAGGTCTTGGAGTGAGTATGTCAAGTAAAAAGTGGGGATTGCAATGTTACAAGATCATAGGAGATACAAGAGATGCCTGGAAGGGCAAGTACAGAGGAAGTGTCAGGTAGATCAAAGCTAAGGAATACATTGGCAGAGAGGAAATGCCTAAATAGTGTCCAAGGGTTTGATGACAAAGCAATGACAAAGCGAAAGAATGTTCTAGGGAATCAAAGAAGAAACACCATGAGGCAGAAGAAGGTTCTAAAGATACACAGGGATCAAAAGGAAGCGAGTCAGATGATACAAGGTTTGATGAACATGTTACAAGGTTCAATGAATCAGAGAAGACAAACAGAGATGAAAACAGCAAGGCATAGATCTAGAGTGTCAGAGGAAATGAGGTGTCTAGGGCGAAGGGTATTGGGGTTTTAATAAGGCAAAGACTGGGAATAAGCCAGTTCAAGGAGAGTCCCATGAAGGAGAGGGTCCAGGGATATGAAGGGAGTGTCTGGAAGGACATCACGAGTGATCCATTGAGGATTCAAGAGAGTGCTGGCATTCACCAGCATTCCTTGTGATGTGAGAGCAATGGTAGACAAGGTGTCTAAGGCAAGGGAGGTCTCAGAGCATTGGGAGTGATGAAGAAAAAGATGTGGGGCCTTGGCATATCATAACAGTTCTCTCATTAATCTCACCTCCCATTTAACTAAAAACTGTCAGGTGCAGTTTCCTTTTTGACTCCATGAAGGTACTACCCACTACAAAGTCCCCTGGGAGACCAGATTACATTCCCCTTACACATCTAAGCTACAGGAGGTAGGGAGTATTTATCTCAACCTCTTCTAGTCTTCTTCAGTGTACTTTTTGAGTCCTCCTAGTCCTTCTAAGTCTCCTAGTTCTCTGACTGCTTCTTAAGCATATAGTTCCCTTGTCCATTCTCTCAAATGTATAAATATCATCTTCATTGGCTGAGTTGTACCTCTTTGTGAGCATCCTGCCTCTGGATAAGTCAAGGATCAATCCCTCTAGGTACATCTTGTGTAACACAGTGGGAATGAAAAGTGACAGCTATGAGAATAAGAGGGGAGAAGTTTAATAAGAGAATAGGGGGTCCATTGTAATGAGTTGAATCATAAAACTAGGATGGTCCAAATACCTGGTGCCTCCCCTTGTGCTGAAGTCACTTTTGAGGTATGAAAATTTCCAGTGCTATGTCCATCCTCTAACCATAAAATTTAAGCATTTTTGGCAGTGTTGTATAGTACATATACTTATAATGCATAACATTGGAACCCACTAAAACCCAATGGATTATCATGGATATGCATTAGTATAGTATGTGACAAGGGCTTTCACCCCAACTTGGGGCCACCCAAAATCAATACATTGTGAGTATATGCATTGTATTGTTTATTAACACCTAATGTTTTTCTTTCCCTCATGGTTTAAAACAAAAAAAAAATCATTTGTTAGCAAATGTATTATAAAACAAGTCAATAACCATTAGTATCATGAAACCAAAAAAGTACATAATGGATATAGTATGGAAAGGGCTATCAAGGTAAGCTGGGGTCTGATTTCCAGCAAGTAATCCAAGATTCTCCATATATAGAAGAATTGAAAACTGAAACCTGAGAAGAGGAATCATTGGAACCAGAAGCCATAGTCAAAGAATAAGGGAAAACAAAGCTATAGGACCTATTCCAAGGTGAGATCCAGCCAAAAACTGGAGTACTAGTCTTATAGGGCTGAACCCACTCTCTATAGCCACCAGACAAAAGAAGGACTTCTATCCTCCATTCTTTGACAGATTTAACTTTGGTGATACAATTATCATCAGAAGAATCCCTGGAAGAAGAGATTCTGCCAGTTGTACCTGGAAATGGACCTGCTAGGCATTGAATAGTAGATGCATCCCAGATTCTGATGGTGTTGTCATCAGAGCCAGAAATTATGTGTTTTCCATCAGGGGAGTAGACAATAGAGGTAACAGAATCCATATGACCCTTCAATGGACCTGCCAGACATTGACCAGTGGCTGCATCCCAGACCCTAATAGTACTATCCCTTGAGCCAGAGATAATGTACTTTCCATTAGGGGAGTATGTAATAGAGGTAACCCAATGTGTATGACCCTCCAATGGACCTGCCAGACATTGACCAGTGGATGCATCCCAAATCCTAATGGTTTTGTCCCAAGAGCCAGAAACAATGTATTTCCCATTAGGGGAGTAGACAACACAGCTGACAACATCTGTATGACCTTCTAATGGCCCTACCAGGTGTTGACTAGTGGATACATCTGAAATCATGATAGTCCTGTTCCCTAAGCCAGAGACAATGTGTTTTCCATCAGGGGAGAAAACAATAGACATAACAAAATCTGGATAATCCTGAAATACATCTTCCAGGCAATCACCAGTAGATGCATCCCAGATACTGATAGTATTGTCCCAAGAGCCAGAGGTTATGTATTTTCCATCAGGGGAGTAAGCAACAGAGGTGATACACTCTGTATGACCCTCTAATGGATCTACTAGACATTGACCAGTGAGTGCATCCCAGATCCTAATGGTATTGTCATTTGAGCCAGTGGTAATCTGTTTTCCATCAGGAGAGTAGATAGCAGACATGATAGAACCTGTATGACCCTCCACTGGACTTGCCAGATAATGGCTAATAGATGCATCCCAAATTCTGATGGTGTTATCCCAAGAGCCAGAGACAATGTATTTTCCATCAGGAGAGTAGACAATAGAGGTAATAGAATCTGTATGGCCCTCCAATGGATCTGTCAGACATTGACCAGTGTATGCATCCCAGATCCTGATGGCATGGTCCAAAGAGCCAGAGGCAATGTATTTTCCATCAGGTGAGTAGACAACAGAGTCAACCCAACATGTATGACCCTCCAATGGGCCTGCCAGACATTGACCAGTGGATGCATCCCAAATCCTGATAGTGTTGTCCCAAGAGCCAGAGGCAATATGTTTTCCATTAGGGGAGCAGAAAACAGAGCTGACAGCATCTGTATGACCCTCTAGTGGACCTACCAGACATTGACCAGTAGATGCATTCCAGATTCTTATAGTGTTATCCTTAGAGCCAGAGACAATGTGTTTTCCATCAGGGGAATAGACAACAGAGGTGACCCAATCTGTATGACCCTCCAATGGGTCTGTCAGACATTGACCAGTAGATGCATCCCAGATTCTTATGGTATTATCATTAGAGCCAGAGACAATGAGCTTTCCATCAGGTGAGTAGAACACAGAGCTGACAACATCTGTATGGCCCTCTAATGGCCCTACTAGACATTGGCTAGTAGATGCATCCCAGATTCTGATGGTCTTGTCATCAGAGCCAGAGACAATATGTTTTCCATCAGGGAAGTAGACAATAGAACTGACAGAATCTGTATGACCCTCCAGTGGACTTGCCAGACATTGACCAGTGAATGCATCCCAGATCCTGATGGTCTTGTCCTTTGAGCCAGAGGCAATGTGTTTTCCATCAGGGGAGTATGCAACAGAGTTGATAATATCAAAATGTGCATCTATAGCATGCATATCAGCTGGCCAGAAGGCCATATATTTGGAGGTAACTGGAATATGCTTTTGAAGCTGTTCAGCCCATAGCTTGCACAAAGGAGAGCT
This sequence comes from Heimioporus punctisporus, assembly GCA_038094715.1. NCBI lineage: Eukaryota > Fungi > Basidiomycota > Agaricomycetes > Boletales > Boletaceae > Heimioporus > Heimioporus punctisporus. The sequence continues at coordinate 4,913 of JBBPUN010000315.1, read as the reverse complement.
GGATGGAGTTTGGGCCATAGCAGAAAGATAAAGATGGGGAGTACATTCTTTTAGGACAGGAGAAAACACCAAAATGAATCTGTGTGCCTCTGAGGCTAGATTAGCAACTTCTTTGTCCTGACAATAAACTTTATTTCAAGTCTATCCTTTCATCTAAAGATATTGTCTCTTACCTTGGTCCAATGTTCTAATTTCACACAGGTGCCAAGTGCAGAGTGGATTGGTGATAAAGAGGAATGAGAAAGCAGACTGATAACTTCAATCCAATAAGGAAAGAATTTCTTGAAGAAAAAGGCAACATCATTTGACAATTCAGAAGTGCAATCAGCCATCTGCAGATGATCCATCCAATACAGGCAAGAGTAGGCAAGCTGATGAGGAATTGCTGTCTTTACATGATCTGCAAGACCCTGTACATCAGAATTGAATTGCTGGGAGTCTTTAAGGTTGCAGATGTTGAACTGGAGTTTATCTTGCATACATGCTAGCAATGCTTGACCAAGCAAGAGGGAATGCTTATGTATGGTGGAGACATGGAACATTGAACTGTGTGCATCATCAAGCAGAAAGTCATAAAATGATGTGTGAAGAGGCTGGATAGGTTTTCCTTTGTCAGCAACTCCATCCAATAATGAACCCAAGGGCTTGATCACACTTAGGATATCAATTTCTTCACTAGGGGGAATGAGAGTGAGAAGAGAAGAGAGGGAGAGTGGCTCTTTCAGTGAAAGAATGATCCCCATCACATCTCGAAACCCTTGCTGAGCTTCCTCGGACACAAAAATTCGACCAAGAATGGTTGAGTAGATGTCATCCAGGCGTCCACCTGATCCTGAAATATTTCCCAGAAGTACCCGAAGCTGTCTCGCAGGACTACAGCCAGTCATTGTGATAAACCTGCACGCTGTCGCAGCCCATTGAAAAAGGTGCTCAGACCGATCAACAAGCGATTGACACCACTCTTGATTGGTTCGGAACAGCGCAAGTTTGACTTCCCCGCTCAAGGAATTGTCAATGAACTGCTTGATATCACGATCCACGGTCTTCACAGCAGTCTCTTCCATTCGTTTATGAACCAATCGTGAGACGCCCGAAAGTGAAGAGAGAATGTCATCCTCTGGGCGAGCAGTAATCAGGAATCGAAGGTTACTTGGAAGGGTTTTTTCTCCAAGTTGTTTAGAGATCGCCCGCAGTAAATTTAGGCGACTAGCTTGGTCACCGCTCTCATCTAAAGCGTCAACAACGATGACACTGGGTCCGATGAAGTCCAGGTCCTTGCTAGGTTTGACGATAAATTGCTCCACTTGCTCCATAGGAGACGACGTCCTGCTCAAGGACAATTCCTTCACTACCTTCGCCAGTGCTGACCTGTATTGTGAATCATGGTCGGAGAGGTCGCGTGCAATAGTACTGAAAAGGTTCGATGGATTCCGGCGTGCGACGTCTGTACGGATAAAGCAATAAGACGAGCCAAGTCTCTTTTGTCCATCGTATAGTCGAGCGATCGAGTGGGCCACAGCCGACTTGCCCGACCCAGCAACACCAGTGAGCAGGCACACTTGTGGAGCGTCGTCCCCAGGATCATTCAGAATATCACAGATTTCTCGGATGAGATCCTTGCGTGTCCCCGGAAAACATTGTTTCTCCCAAACATACCGAGCGTCTGCATGTGGCAGGTTATTTAGATCGATGGTCTCGGCTGTGTCACACATCCGTCAGCATGGACTAACGTAGAACGAGATCATACCCACCTATCTCTGCTTGTTTGTTCATCATGCGAACGACAGTAATCTCGATCTCATCAACACTGATTGCTGTCTGAACCGTAACATTCTCTAAGAACGCCGTCTTCAAATCTCTCAACTTGCTCTCATAATCCGTGATCGCCGCATCGATATCTGACAAGGTGTATTTCACCAGCCGACACACTAGACGAAACATTAGTAAGAGTGATCGATAGAAAAGAGTCGGCGAGAACAAACGAAAGCCGTGTGGTTTGATGTATTCAGTGATGAAATGGGCACACTCGGTTACTTGCTGGAGTAATAGTGTGATCGTCTTCATGTGCGTGTTAACGACCTTCAATGGTTCAGCACGCTCGACGAATTCAAAGGCATCCTTCATCGCGTCTGCCAGACGAAGAACATGATCGTCGCGGTTTTTTTGATTGACGAGCAACTGTATATCGTCGTGAAAAGTGCTGACAAACAATGTAGGAAAAGAGTGGACCTTGTTTGTAGCCGATATAACGGACCACGCCATTGCCATACACGGATGAATCTATGCAATCATTAACTCGGAACAGAACAGGACGACAACGCCAAATACCGCTGCAATATCAGTGACAATTCCATCAAATAGCTTCAACCTCTGTAATAAGATGCCCCAGGTATTGTTAAGCGTTTTTGCGGTTTGAGCAGCTTTTGTGATCTTATCAACTGCTGAATTCACAAGATCGACACCTGCTGGCCCAGACACGAGAGCCTTGACTGCCTCTGTTGTAGTCCAGAGATCATCCGAAACCTGATGTATTTCCGTATCAATATCAGGCTCAGTCACTTGGGTGAGGGGATCGGCATCTCTAGGTGTATTATTTTTCACGTTCCCCAGTGGTCCCTTGGAACCAGGTTCGCTGGCTACTGCGTTCGACTTGGAGACGACATTTGCGACTTGAAGCTCATCCGTGCGTATTCCTATAAGGCTCGGGGTGCCAATCCCGGTAGTACGATTGGCGGCGGCGGCGCCCTCAACTCGAGGTTCTATTGCATTGATGTCTCTGCGTACTCCGACACAAGTAAGCGAGCTGGTTGATTTCTCGGGCTTGGAAACGCAATCGATGCTATGAGCTCTAGCTTCGTCTCCTGTATTGTTATCTTCCAGAGGCGATCCAGTAAATTTAAAGTTAATCGTCATTCCCAGAGAGTCGGATCCACTACGAAAGTTTTCTTCAAATACTACAATAGGCGTGTCAATATAGTACGTTCACAAGTAAACCTTCCTCTATACCTTGACCATTTAACTTCCTGGATATTCCGGTGATAGTGTCGGAAAAACTATCAACAAGCTCGAGCCTGCTTGGGAAGCGGTGCTCTCGGTAAACCTGGACAAGTAAAACCGTGCTGTCTTCCACATCACTGAAAGGATCCATTTTTGTATACAAAATGACGAACAAGGCGTGGCACGTACAACGATAAAGAATCGTTCCAAGATGTACGGTTGTTTTTCTCATTCATAATGCTGGTCGATTGTAGAGTATCGTCCGCAGAAAAGCGAATGCAAAATCGCCTTGTAAGCTGGAATTTACGAGGTTTCTGAGTACGAAGGGTGATATCTAGCATGACACTCGATTGGTGCAAAGGAACGTTCAACATGACAATCTTACTGTCGATATTTATTCTTTTTCGTCTACGATTCTAATCAGCTTGGTTTCAACGCAGTCACTTGGAGACACGTACATGGCTGGACTCTCGTCTTGCACCCGATTCCGTGTCTCCATAATGTTGTGAGCAAGTGTTTGTAGACCAGAGTGTCAGCAATGGTGGGGATGTTGAGGACGTGGCAACACCGTGGCTGTGCAACAATGGCATGCGGCAGCAACGAGGCAGACTGCATGATTTTCCTGTCCGGCAGTGCAGGTACTATACACAAATTCGAGCCACGTACAATAGTAGAGTTCCTAAATTATCAATATATCGTGTTCAGCGTGCGCGAATGAGTTGTTGGACACTGCAGAACATGATTGAACGCTTGATTATGTAATCTCTCTGTATCACTATCAGTACATACAGACACGCATAGTTTACTCTCGATACCTAACGACTCCCTTCCAGACTGTCTCCCACCCCAACGTTCTCTGGCATTCGTTCCTCAACCACCCCATTCAGATCTGTCACTGAAGCCCATCATTTTTCAGCCGCGCATAAACGCCAGGGCTTTTTTTGTATCTCTAAGCGCCGTGATCAAAGTGGGAAGGTCTGTCTTGGTAGCTTGCCGTACAGTGGAATCCCGTTCCGTCGTCCACCCTGTGACACCAACATCACCGTGCGTACGAGATATCCCAGCGTATCGCTTTTGATCCCGGGGTTGGCCCAACTGTATATTGAGTCCTGTTTTTTTTCTCGGAGTGCACCCGGGTGCGGTAGAAATCCGGAATCGTGATCAAGTATACGAACAGGATGATGATCATCCGCGGGCGATGACTGCTGGTAGCGCCACCATCCAGCGGTATTGAGGACAACTGCGGCGCAGTTCGCCCGTGCCGGGTTCTTATCTGAAAGTTCTCGAGCTATGGTCCTTGATGGATGGCAACATTTCGTCGCTTCGTCGAGTGACCACCAAGTTCGTCAATACATAGCACCGGCCAATAATCAGCAATCTTGAGTTCATGGATAACGGGAACATGCTTTTTGTTAAATCCCGCAACGAAGAAATTCTGTGTGTCTTTCAGATTTGACAAAGGCGCGTATTGAGGTGGCAGGCGAAAATGTTGAAGGTGTAAGTGTGAAGGAACGATGTGCTCGGACTGGGCTGGTTCCAGTCGCAAATCGGACACAGACTTCACCAAGTTTGAAAGAAGACGCCACCTGGTACATGTACAGTCTTCGCCGTGGACATCCACCGTTATCCAAGGTCTCTAGATGGACGACAGGTCGCCGCTGGGAGCCAAAAGAGGACGGTTCGTGTCTGCGATCAACCCATACGGGGGCCAGTCTGACCTAAAGAGCCACATGGATGTGAAGATATGGAATACTGACAAGCCTATGAGTGTCGAAGCATCTTTTTTAAGTGCAGTAAAACTCACGTCGTGTGATTGGTGTAGCAGCCACTCTCGATCCAATCTTGCTTTCCCATTCAACACGCGCCACAGGGGCCGAGGATTTTCATTTAAGAATCTATTTTATGTTCGTCTGGGG
>JBBPUN010000314.1:0-15297 GCA_038094715.1 Heimioporus punctisporus | reverse complement strand
CTCTTCATCGTCGTCGTCGTCGTCGTCATCATCATCGCTAGACTCGCTCTCGGCATCGTCAGACAACCTGGAAGCGGTACGAGGTGGTGCGGAGAGGGGACCCGCGGTGCGTTTAGCACCTTGCAGCGTGGCGGTGGAAGAAGACGTTTTGCCCGGTCCTCCACGAGGCTTGGATGGGGACTTGTGCGTCAGCGAGTTCAGACGGGCCCTCACGCCAAGCGGGGTGGCCATCCTCTGGCTGGCAGAGAGACGGCGTGCGCCAATGGAGGCAGCGCCGGTGAGCCTGGCGGGGGGGATCCTGATGGAGAGTGGGTGCGCGGACGAAATGGTGGGCGAGACGTCGACCGGGCGTGGCGAAGGGTCGGTGGGCGTGGACGGTCCGGCCGGGAAGGGCGTCGAGAGTTCGCCCCGGATGTCTTGCAGACCACGGAGGTCCTGTTCGTAGCGCGCCTGTGCCCGGTAGAGCAGGTATGGCAGTGGTACTTGCAGATGGGCCGCGAGCCCCTTCCCTGCGTGTGCATTTTACTCGGACGACGAAGCAGGGTACCAGAGAGACGCACAGTCTGTTCCGCCGTTGTCGCTCGTCCGGCTGAGCGCGATGACTTCCCAGAGGATGTTCGCCTTGTCGGCGTTCCATTCTATCTGAGCACGGTCATCGTCGAGCGCGGTCGACACGAATTCGGACACGCACATGAGGAGGGTTTGGAAGCGGTTCCTCGGGTCGGTCGTACGGAAGCTGGACGAGGACGCGAATCTTGGGCGGTGCGGTGCTGGACATGGTCAAACCCGGGGAGGACCTGCCGAGTTTGGCACACGCGCGCTCTCTTTTGCCTGTCATGCCCAACGACAGAGCGTTCCTCGACGTCGAGGACGACGAACGACGACAGCGTCGGATCGGTGCGTCTCTGTGCTCGCCATCGCCGGTCCTCAACGCATAAACGCACACGCACACGCACACACATACAGGCACGCTGCTCGAACAGCTGAACATCACGACGGCGACGACTACGGTGCAGCAGCCGAAACCCGTCCTCGACATCGGGAGACAGCGGGCTCCGGACCCGATCGAACTCCCCGACGAACGTACGATTCGTTTGTGTGCGTCTTGGTGGGACCCGCTGATCACAACTCCCAAGTCATCGCGCGCGTCCAGGCCTTCCTTCCGGCAATCTCTGCCTCGAACCTGCAGCTCGCGGAGATGGAGCCAGAGGAGGTCGACATTGAAAACATCTCGGACAGCGAAGAGCGGTACATCGAAATGGTACGTGTCCTCTGCCATATACGCGCGCGCGCAGTCGACGGACGCTTTGTGCACGAACCTCGCATACAGAACCTCGGTCTGGGTGTATTCGAATCGAAACATCGCCAAAATTCAGGATCGCGCGCGGTCAGCCCTTCCTCCGAGTCAGACTCGGGCTCGGACGCGACCTCGTCCGAGTCGGAATCAGATTCCGAATCATCCCGCGTGTACTCGGAGGAGGACTCGGAATCGTATTCTTCATCTGATGACGATGCGGATTCGGACTCGCACTCGGAATCGTCCGTCGACATGAAACCCATCTTTTCTCGTATCATCAAACCACTTCCCAGACGCGCCGCATCGCAACAACCAAAGATGGACGTCTGAGGAGAGATCTTTTCGATTTGAAATCAGACGAGATCTAGCTGTAATATTACTACATACAAGCTCAGTCTGTGAGGTCTAGATGCAGGACTATGTACGATATACAACCGTGAAAACCCTTCATACAATAGATAAAAAAAAAACACAAAGATCGAAGGAAGGAAGACCGAAAAGACAAGACAAACCGGTGTCACCCACCACCCATCATGCCCATCCCGTTTATATCGGTTGGGTTGAGCATGAACGAGGACCAAAAGTCGTTGTCAAATAGAATGTCTGGTCCCATGAAATAATTCGACTCGCTCGCCGATGAGGTAGGATAAATATGCAAGTGTTGAGCCTCGGCGGCGAGGCCTGCTCCCGCGGCCGAGCTGCTCGCCCCATACGCACCCGTGCCCATCCCACCCGGCACACTCACGCCCCTACCGGCGCCTAGAGAGTCCGGCTCGGCGTGCGTACTCGTCATGAAATGCCGTACCATCGGCTTCGAATACTCCTTTTGTTCCGCGGACGATTTCTCGAATTTCCGCTTAAACGAGATGACGCCCGTTTCGATTATCCGAGCGCACCTTGCAGGAAAGTGGTCACGCGAACATGCGACCAGGCTCAGTCTCTCGATCGTCCTTGCCAATATCGAATCGGAAGACCCTGGCATCTGCTGACCTGCGTGTTCGAGCACGTTCCACTTGGACAGTATGATAAAGATCGTGGCAAACGTGATCATGCTGAACACGATGTCTGGCGCACTGCTCATCAGTGCCGGTTCCGGGAGCGAAACCGTGGTGAGCAGTATCGCTTCGCTAAGCACGAGTGCTTGGTGTCCCCAGGTCTGCCCGAGGTTAACACCACCATGTTCGGCAACGAGAAACCATGGGTTCTGACTGTCCGTTTTCGTCAGCGACACCTTCGTCTCCATGAGTGCGTGCACGAGGATGAGCAGTCGGCACGATTGGTAATAGACGTGAAGTATCCGAAAGTAGAAAACTTCGTGCTCTGCTAGGACTGCGTGTCAGGGTCAGGACTATCCGACTTTTCTGGAGAACAGAGGGGTGGGTCGAAAACGAACGTTCTGAAAACATACCTGGAAGTGGTACGATGAGACGTTCGAGCACGTCCATGTGAACCAAAATATCAAGCACTTGTTTGTAAAAGACGCCAAGCTCGTCCATGGACCGTAGTCGTATCGAAAGCCCCTGTTGTGTCGTGGTGGAGAGCTGACAGAAGAGAGAGAGTCGCAAATCTCGGGTCGCACTGATAGTAGTATAGGAGGTCGTGTCGAGAATCTCGAATTTCAGGCGTTGACAATCCGATATGGGCTCTCGACCAGTTCCTGCACAGAGACTTGTGATCCCCGTAAATCGACCCGGTCATCATAGATGAGTGCACCGTTCACTTACAGTGATTCGACGGCATTGAGAACAAACCACTGAAATAAAACGCAGCCGGGTCAATGCGTGCCCAGAGAGTGATCTACGTGGACGCACTAGTCGCGCTTTGTCGAGTGCTTCGACCAGTTCCGCGTTCGGAGGTTCGTTGGGCTTTTTTTCACTACGAAGCGTCTGAGCGTACACCATAGCTTCGCTCAGACGGAGATTCATGGCCATACTAACCGCCGTCGCGGCCATCAATCTCGCATCACGAGGTTCTCTTGGCGTTGCATCGCCAACGGATTCCCAGAGGGAAAGGATAAGGATGGCGTGAATTGCGTCTGTAGATGGGAGTGGGTTGAAGGATTGCTTAAAGACAACGTCGTCGGCTAAACGGTAGAGCTGCGGGGTGACGATGGAACGTATGGATGGTTCTAAATGCCGGGACGCTACACAACATTGAGCGAGGCGCAGCAAGGGACCGTCGTTACGGTTGCCTGGCTGCAAATTCAGCCAAGGGCTGTAACGTTCCTCGAATCTAAAATGGAAAGGCGCATTCAATTGAAATAGCGCTCTGCACAGGATGGGTCATGCGCACATGTCAACCAAGTATTTAACCTGTTCTCGACCTAGCAGGTGGAGGAGGGTTTGATCAACCTTGTTTCGAGGTGATTCTGCGGTGTTTATCCCGCTACGCATCAGGGCTTGTATGGCGAGCATGGGCACCATGCTGCTTTCGAAACCACCAAGTTTCAAAAAGCCCCAAGGGGACTGTTTTTCTGGCAGGAGATGCTCCGGGTGCAACAGTTCGACTTCGTCAACATCGCCTGTTTGAGCAGAGGGTGCATTCCCCCAGACCTTGGAGGGTCTCCGCGTGTCGTCCATCAGGACATCTTGTGGCTTCTTGGAGAGTGGAATGGAGGATCTTCGATCGAGGCTGGGTTGAGTCTGGATCTCGGTTTGATGGCTTCGTGCGGAAGGGGGAGGATGGGGCGGTCCGGTACCGTCCTCGAAGGAACAGGAAAGACTGAGCACTTTACAACGGTGGCACTGGGTGCCAGAGTTGTCGCCATCAAGCATTTCGCACCGCGTCTTGTGTTTCCGACATGATAGACAGGCTTGGCTGGCTTTTGCCCGTTTCGCGGGTGCTACGCGCGGGGAGTGAGCACGCTTCGAACCGGTGCCAGGCTCGTTCATGTCTTGGAGTGGTCAAGGTAAAGATTGAGGCTTGGCCGACGCCTACGCACCCCGCGCCGACAAGCGACCACGGCAAGATATTGTACCCGCTTCAAAGTCAGCGAGCGATTGGACCGAGCCCCTAGTCGACTGCGTTTGTTCCTGATGGGCCACGTAGGTGAACGTTGGGTACATACAACGAGGACGCAGGCATTTGAGGGCTGTGAATTCCCGGGAGTCTGCCGAGATGACTCAAGTTGCTGACACAATTCTCCGAGACGGATGAGGAGTGGAACGATGCCGGCGACGAGCGACAGCGCTGTCGGCGTTCTCATGGTCGTCCTCGCTGCGAACCACGAAATCTGCAGGACTACGTGGTCGTGGGTCGCCTTCACGTCACGCTTGACATCCGACCCGTCAGCCTGGTCAACAAAGTACGGCAAACGGGCTCACCGTTCGAACAGGACCGTACCACGGATTCCACTGTCGTCGTCTGAAACGTGTGCAGTCGAGACAGCGTCGCTCCATCGTCTCGGTCTCATGTGACCATTATCGCCCCCATCGAAGATTCGTCTTGCACCCAATCTCTAAAGGCCCTATTTATTACCGAAGTTAAACTTGGACACGGTGCGGCAACCTCTTCCCTACCCCATCAGAGGCGTTAGGTGAGTTCGAGCGATACGCTCTCAAGCTGTCAATATTAAAGTCGCTCTCGATTTCCTATAGACCCCGCCCTTACTTTTGTCCTTTCCGGCATCAGTGTAGTCTCATTTGGCTTCACTTCGGTCAGTACAAAAAGTGGTTCCACAATCTTCTCCAAAGGGATTGCTTCGAGGGGGTCCTGTGAGTCGTACTGCAAATTGCTTCCCCAGCGTTGACCATCATGCCCAGCTAGAGACGCGCTTGCGATGTTCTCTAAAGTTGTCACGATCATGCTCCTCGTTCACGCCATCGCCGCCGCTCCCGTCGTCCCACCCATCCAGCACGCACCTGCGCTGGACGGTCGGGACCAAATCCACGACGGCACCGCGGACGTGAAATCTGCTTCAGTGAGTGAAAAATTACACCGTGTTCAACATCGATATCGATCATCTTATCCTAGACACCGTTGTCCTTCTTGGCCACGTCTCTCGCCCCGGTCTCTGATTTTTTTTCTGTGGAAATGTTATTGCTGGATGTCATCGTCGCGTAAATCGTCACTTGAACATAATCTGTACTGTCAACCTGTCTTCCGTAACACCTGGGATTGTGATCGCCGTACAGCTTTGCTCCTACGGACGGAGCGGATCCTACCGTGCAGTGCCCCGCTTGTCATGGGCGCGACCTGCCTCGCCACACCACATTCCCAAGTTTCACCATACGGCGCTGCATATTTTAGTATCAGCACGTGTTTTTCGTTTTGCACATCCATCGATTAATTCTTTTGACGGATCAATCGATCAGGCTCGAGAAGCGCGTGCGTTTATAAAGCGATTTGGATCCTATACTAATCTTCAGTGGAGACGTGGCAGAACTAGGCAACAAGGAAAAAGGCGGCGATATGATGGCGACAACGGTCGAACTGGCGAGCTGCCAGCTTGCAGCCTGTATTTTGATCGGCTTTTTCATCTGTCCGCGAGGGTTGCAGAAGTGGGTTCACACCCGGCCACCAATTCCCAACGGGTCCCTGTTACTCCAGGGTGTAAAATAACCCGAGCTGATCGATGGTCCTCGCTACTCTGAGGAGAGGCGGCCCGTCGAACGCCCTCTCTTGGGTCGTCACACTTGGTGAAATGTTGCCTTCCTTATCGAAAATGACCGGTTCCCCCATCTCTAGATGAACGGTGCCAATCATCTTCACGTGGCCTTGGTGGGTTCTGCCCTTCCTTGGCCCCGCTGATGCCGCGGCTTAGTATTTTATCCTCGCTGGCGCCCTTCTACGCGTATCCTGTTTACCAGAATCCACTCCTACGAGGCTCCTCCATCGACTCCAACATCATTCTTGTTGGCACTTTTGGATCCTAGTCAACCCACGTAACCCCGTCTCCGCCGACGCGCAGGCTCCGAGTCAGTGTTTCACTCTTGGATGAATCACTCGATTCTTGATCGAATTTAAGTTGGTCCGGTGGTGTTAACTTTTGTTCTGCCAAGACAGTTCCATTCTGCTGGGTTGGTGCGGTCGGAGACCGTGTCAAAGCTTCTCATGATAAACGATGACACGTATCCACCTCTCAAAGGCCGAATGACAATTACGACATGGACACACACGGAGTCAGTAATTTCGCAGGTTCCACTGATTCAGCTCCAGTACAAGCGAATGGACACTCCAGCATAGGTGAGAAGCGTTACATAATTTTCTTTTTCTTTTCCGCACTTGTTCGTTGACGTTCTCATGCTCGACGGTCTATGGTGTTTCTGTGCACAGCACTTTGTCAACACAACCAAGTGCGACAGACCGGTACACTTTTTATCGTCAAAAGTCGCAGCGATGAACCAGAATGAACATCGGTACGAAATCTCGAATTGAACTGCTTTTTTTCGTCAATTTGCTTGTCTCTTTGGTCTGACTCAGGTAGATGTGGTCGTCGGTGCCGCTCATTCACTCGGAATAGTCCGATGAATGATGATCGATGACGTACGATACACGTGATTTGAAAACATCTTCCTCCTCGTCAAGGAGCTTTGCCCGAACCTATTCACATTTCATTCCGAGGATTAGATTGCTTATAAATAGTCGTGTTCCCAACGTTGTCACTCAACAAGAACTAGTGACTTCACCGAGTGTGAATCGGATGAACGTACGTTTTTTCGACATTTTTACATTCTTTCTTCACCTCTTTTTTCTTTCTTTCTATCTTGTAACCCGAATAGACTTTGTAGGTCGTTTTCATCCGCCTGTTCATATCTCGTCGCGGTAGGATTTAGGTGTGGCGATATATTACGATCTTCGAGTTTTTTTGTTTGTTCATTTCGTAGATTTGCTCCAGTGACGCAACAAAGTTCTCACAACGCTGATCTGATGATCCCTCTTAGTTCGATCCGAGCCCTGTTATGACGGAAGTCGGCAGGGGATCCTCGATCTTGTTATTCGCGCTCCACATCTCGATGCCACTTGGAGTAAACGGATGCACACGCCATCCTGAAACCGTGTCGATTTTCACAACAATATACATCCACGGGGCACTTCGATCCTTCGGGAAAACACTGATCACACCTCAGTTTATGCAAGGGATCGCTGCGATCAGGCTTCGGAAATGCAGACGAGAATGACAATCCCACCATTATCGTTCTTGGTTGCTATGCTCTGACATGCGAAGGTCACACTGAAATGCTTCTCGGCTTCCTTGTTGGAGTAAATCCTCGCTTGATCAACGTTTACCTCTTCGTGCTAGGAATACTGTGAAAGAAAAGAAAAAACTTCCACGATCTCTGCCAGAAGGAATGGGAACGAGGTGTGTCCGTCAAGGTATAAAAACCCTACCTAGACCGTCCTGTCCAGCACAACTCGCTCGATCAGTTCTTGTCCTTTGTCATGTTTTCCAAATTCTTCCTCGTTGCTAGTCTCATCGCTCTTGCCTCTGCTTGGTCGTCGCCCGAGGACCAATGCTCGACTGGATCGGTCCAGTGCTGCACCAGCACCACGTCGGACGTCACTCCGCAAATCGAACAAGAATTGAAAGGCCAGGGTTGGACCGGTGGCCAAATCCCCACTCCAGTCGGCCTTGGCTGCTTCTCTACCAGCCTCATCGACATTCTCGGTGGTGGATGGTACGTCGCTTCTGTCGCTCTCGACGCCAGCTGCTAATCGCATCCACAGCAACGCTCAGCCCGTCTGTTGCGAGAACAACAGTTATAGTGAGCAACTCAGACTATTTTTTTGGTCGTTTGTTCGGCATGGATGCTAACTATTGTATAGATGGTCTCGTCGTGGTTGGTTGCAGCCCCATCAGCGTCCTCTAATTTCTTTCTCTGAAAAATACGGCGATAGAGAACTAGAGTCGTCTGTCGTTGTTATATCAATGTGCTACTGAATGTAATCGGTTCTCCGAACCTTCATACCCCTGATTCTTTTGTACATATTTTGACACTCTGAGCGGTGATCGAGATCGTCTCAAGACAAGGGCTCGACAAACTATTGATAACGAATTTTTAGAACATGGGGCACCTGATTGGCTTGCGGGCGTGTCGCGGCAAGGCACGGTTCCTGACTAGCTTTTAGCTGGCAATTTGACCGATATACGGAATCGTTCGTCAGGTGCCGAAAAAAAAACGTCAATGTGTTTCGAGTGAGCGCGATGCCTCCGTCGATCGGCTAAAAATCGTTTCAAAGTCACCGGCTGATGTTCGTTGTAATGAATATCCCCAAGGGAAAAGGCGAGCTGTAAGATCGGTTAATGAGGCAGATTTCCGTGTTTCATTTTACACGGGTCGAGACCAGAGCGGGCACGTTTAGGACGGTGATTTTGAAGAGTTGGGAGCAAATGTAAAAGGTGCATATTTCCATACATTGGTGGACCAGATGAATATCGTTGGGGACTATAGAAATTGTCGAGAAGCGCTAGTTTCCTCCTAGTCCCGAAATGTCCCATGGCCACTTGGTCGCGAAATCCGAGAAGCAACTGGGGAAGACTCTGGAAGGAAATAATAGGCTCGTTCGAGGGGATCAAACTGATTGTTTCAGAGAACGAATGTCTTTTGTTCTGGATCGTCACCAGGGACTTACTTTGACAGCGAGTGACCGTGGTAGTAGTAGCCTGAGGACGCGGCGTCTGACTCAATGGGGCTGATCTTTGCCATGTCCCTGCGCCAATTACTCACCGTCGGTCATGGAGAGCGAATCAAAAGACAATGCAGCAGAGATGGCCAGCTTTGTTTCCGAGCTGATGGCGGAGCCAGACAGAGAGCCAGTCGCTTCGGAGATCGGTGGTGAGTGCCCTGCCAGACTCGACCGACACCGCATATCTCTCGGACCCTCGCGCAGTGCTACAGTCCATCTACGGTGATGATGCGATCCATCTCTGGCATGGTTCGGGAGCCGAGCACGCCTTGGATCGGACAACTCAGGCGAGCAACCGAACAAGCACGATTCGTTATGTCGTCTCGGCCGGGCACGCTTTCTTTTCCTCCTCGTTCTTATCGTACTATATCTTGCCTCGTAGGCTTCCCTCGTACGGAGACATATCCGTCCGCGTTCTGGTCTCCCTGCCTTCTTCCTATCCCAGCGAGAGCCCACCCCAACTACAGCTGCTCTCACGCTACATCGGTGCTTTCGGCGTCGACGCGACTCTCTTTGGGTCGATCCTCCGCACGTTTATATCAATTTCCGGTATAGAGTGGTCCCCCGATACCGTCTGCGTCTTTGATGGACTTCAGAGCGTGCTCGAACGGTGCGAGGGATGGTACGAGGACAAGCTCAGCAGGGAAAAGGTGGAAGACTTGGTGCGGGACGACGCTCCGGAGCATGCCCTGAATGAATCCGTCCCGTCTACGAGAGAGGACGGGGAAGGATCGGGCGACGTACCGCGGTCGATGCCTGGCTCGCAAGACGCGGCACTACCCGAAGGCATCAAGCTGATCGAGGCCGAGCCGATCGTGGATCGCAAGAGCGTGTTCGTAGGGCGGGCGTGTCATATATCACATCCTTCTCAGGCTCGTACTCTCCGTCTTCGGTTCGGATTTGGCTGACGAAGCGCTGGCGGTCTAGGTTCCGCTCATATTGAACCATCTGATGTCTGATCGACACATTGCTCGTGCGGCACATCCGGTCGTCAACGCCTGGCGCTGTCAGGTCGGAAACGTACTGCACCAAGGTGGGTGACCCTGTTCCAGGTCGCCAGGTCACTCAGCAGCCATCGAAAGACAATGACGATGATGGTGAGACCGCTGCGGGGAGCCGACTCGCACACTTGTTGTCTATTCTGGTATGGATGCATGCTCGAAGAACAGATACGAGTCGACGGTTTACTTAGGAAATCAACAACGTGCTCGTCGTCGTGACGAGATGGTTCGGAGGGACTCACCTTGGACCTGATCGGTTCAAACACATCAATCATGCAGCACGAAATGCACTCGAGATGGGTGGATTTTTAGATCAAACGGAAGGGAACAAAAACGGGGCCAAGGGACGGAGACGTTGAGAATAGAATAGAGACGGCCCGGCGGTCAGCTGAAGTCTGTAGCTTTCCCAGGCCGACTCGACTTTCCCGGCTTGTAACGCTGAAATATGATACCGCTTCGCTGTCGTCCCTCTTCGCTATCGTTCACCGTTCTTGCACTGAGAACACCGTCGTCATCGACTCCAAGACCAGCGTTGTGGTATAGAATGGCGAGCACGGCGAACGTGAGCGCCGCATGTCCCAACTAGACACGATTTCACTCGTTCCTTGCAGTGGGGGCTCAAGGACCCGACGTTGATAAAGACACAAGCGTACATTGACGGGAAATGGCTGGATGCGCTCGGGGGCGAGACGATTCAAGTGACGAGTGGGTGCTACACACGTTCTCTTCGGACGAAACTCAACGCTCGTTCCAGACCCCGCAACGGAGGAGCCGCTGGGGACGGTCCCCGAGATGGGCCTCGAGGAGACTAAATCTGCCATCGCAGCTGCCTCGAAGGCGTTCCAGACGTGGGGAAGGACGACGGCCAAGGTATGTTCAAAGTAACCGCCGCCGACGTCGCTCCTTGTCCGCTGATCCCGTCGTCGTGTGTCCCAGTACCGACACGACCTTCTCCTCAAGTTTTTCGGGTTAATGCAACAACATCAAGATGATTTGGCGAAGATCATCGTGCGTGGGTGAAACGTCTACTGTAATTCGGCTCTGACAGCGTAACAGACGTTGGAGAACGGCAAGCCATTGGCGGAGGCCAAGGCAAGTGAACTCACTCCCTGTCTTGTGGGCTCCGTCTTATATATTTTAGGGCGAGAACGCATACGGCTCGTCTTTCTTCGAGGTGAGTCGCACGCACGCACCTGGGCATGTTTCAGACTAACCGAATCGTTGGTCGTGTAGTGGTTCGGTGAGCGTGTCTGTCCGATGCGCCGTACGAGACACTGATAGAATACGACGTACAGCCGAGGAGGCCGTCCGCGTGTATGGTGGTACGCACCTTTCGCAGCTGGGTTCGTTCGAACGTATGTACCCATGACGCGCTTCTGCAGAACAAGTTCCGTCTCCCTTTGCAAACATGCGCAACGTCGTGATCAAGCAGCCCATCGGTGAGTCCCGCATGTTCACGTCTGCTTCCGTGACCGACGACGTACCCGATAGGTGTCGTGTACGTGCGTTCCCGACGTTCGATGCTGAGCGCGCTCACTGCCTTGCCAGATCGATCCTCACACCATGGAACTTTCCGTCTGCGATGATCACGCGCAAGCTTGGAGCAGCACTCGCAGCAGGATGCACGGCGGTGATTAAACCACCACCAGAGACACCCTTCTCCGCGCTCGCGTTGGCCGAGGTAAGGGACGTCTAGATGCTTTTTCACACAATGATTCAACGCGTCATTTACGTAGTTGTCTCGCCGTGCAGGCATACCTGACGGTGTCATCAACATGGTGACGACGCAGAAGAACGTTCTTGCAGTCGGTCGCGAAATGTGCGAGAACAAGGTCATCCGGAAGGTGTCGTTCACCGGCTCCACGACGGTCGCCAAATCGTTGTACACCATGTCCGCTTCTACGATGAAAAAGTGTGCATTCTTTCTTCCTTCCGCTATCTCACTTACCTGTAATGCAAGAGTGTCGTTGGAGGCTGGTGGAAACGCCCCATTTATCGTCTTTGACGACGCAGACATTGAAAAAGCCGTCGAAGGTAGCAGTGTCGCAGTCTCAATGACGATCGTTCACACCGTTCCATCCAGGCGCTATCATATGCAAATTCCGCCAATCCGGACAGACGTGCGTGTGCGCCAACCGGATCTACGTCCAGTCGTCCGTCTACGCCGACTTTGCCTCTCGCCTCGCCGAAAAAGTGACCGCGTTCAAGATCGGAAACGGACTCGATCCGTCGACGTACGTTCTCTCTCTCTCTCTCGTGATCGTGTCTGGCTCTGAGGACGAACGCGCTCACGCAGGACGCACGGCCCGCTGATTCATGACCGAGCCGTGTCCAAAGTTGTCCGACACGTCGAGGACGCGGTCGCACGCGGCGCCAGTATTCTCGTCGGTGGCCACCATGCCACCGACTCGGGGGCGAAACCCAAGGGGTCGTTCTACCCGCCCACCGTTCTGTCCGACGTCCCCCCGGACGCGCTCGTCACACACGAAGAGACGTTCGGTCCCGTTGCGGCACTGATCAAGTTTGAGACCGAGGAAGAGGTGATTGCGATGGCGAATGCGCCTGACGTAGGTCTCGCCGGGTATTTCTTCAGCCGGGATGTAGGCAGAGTGTGGCGCGTTGCGGAGGCGCTCGAGGTGGGCATGGTGGGGACGAACACAGGATTGATCAGTCAGACGAGCATTCCGTTTGGTGGCGTCAAGGAGAGTGGACTGGGTACGCATCTTCTTTGTCTTGCGTGAAGAATGGCGCTAATTCCGTTCGCTAGGACGAGAGGGTGGACATGGAATCGAAGAGTATCTAAACCAAAAGCTGATCGCGTTTGGTGGACTTTGACGTTGTCACATGTGTGTTTATTTTTTCCCATCCAATGTTGTAGAGAAGCAATCAAAGTCAGACACGGGGTATGGCACCTGTCCGTTTTTAAAATTTCTCGTCTGTTTATAGCCATTACAATTTTGCTGCGCGGCTTCCTTCCTCTACAACAGAGTTGACGAGCGTTCCGATCCCACTTCCGATCCAGACACGGCAATCATCCCCGTGCCGGAGTACGACGGCAGGCTTGCGTGCAAATCCGACGCCGGCAGGTGTGCCCGTCAGAATGATCGAGCCGGGCTCGAGCGTGGTGGCTTGGGAGAGGAACGCGACCGTCTGACGCACGGTAAAGATTTGGTCCCTGGTAGAAGCGCGCGTGTGAGCGACGGACGAAGCTTGAGAAAAAAAAGCAGACATACTTTGTGGTACCGTTTTGGAGCGTCTTGCCGTTGAGCGTACACGTGAGCGGGAGGACCTGCGGATCAGGAATGGCATTGTTGGAGACGAGGCACGGCCCGAGGGGTGTGGTGTTGTCTACGAGCGAGTCATGCGTACGTTTCGCAGCTCGAAAAGTCACGGCGTACCGAATCCCTTTGAAAAGCCCCACTGTGACGTGGTCAGCTGGTGCTTGCGGAACGACACCTGGTCTGGGGTTGAACCAATCTCGGACGGACGAGGTGTGAAATAGGGACGTACGTCGTTGGCGGCGGTGTACCCGAGGACATAGTCGAGCGCCTCTGCCTCGGACACATTCTTGGCCGTCTTGCCGATGACGATGGTCAACTCGACCTCGTAATCGGAGAGGTGCTCTTCGACGGGCTGGGCGACTTTGGGAATGTGGATGGGTGCGTTGGGCCCAATCATGGACGAGAGCGGTTTGTAGAACAAGATCGGAGCGCTAGCACAGCGAGATTGGACACGGCCGTGGACTGAAGAGTGCACTCACGCAGGCAGCGCCATCTTTGTCTCGGCCTACGCTTGTCAGTCGTGGGACGAGGAGAGAAGGATGAGAGACATACGGCATGGTCAGAGTAGTTAAGGCCGAGACACCGGACGACCTTGATTTCCTCGCGCGAGAGGGGGGCAAGGAGCTGCTCGACGGTGAGAACCGTGCGGGTGACCTCAGCGGCAGGGTCGAGTGCGGACCCGACGATTTCATAAGCTTTGATGGTCTGCTTGTTCCATGCGGCGAGGCCAACTTGGAGGGTGTGAGGAAATACGGGGAGGACGAGAATACGGACTTGCCGTCAAGTTTCGGGTCGACGGGCTGGCCGATGTGTATTTGGGACGTCTCCGCGGCGACGAAGCGGATGAGACGCGACCATTGCTAAAATTTAAGATCGTCAGTACGACAAAGAGAGACGCTGGACGGACTTGCGGTTCGAATGGGGGTCATGGCGGTGATGACGGACGAGGGAAAGGTCGGCTGGGAAGGTCGTCGAGATGCGTATATAAGACTGCCAGTGACATCTCATATGATCACGTGGAAACAACGCGGTCCCTTGATTTCTGGTCGACTTTTGTGTTTTCATGTCGATGAAAGACACCATCCAAGACGCCCTCGACGACGTACGCGCCGACATTCATGTTCTCGTACCGGATACTGAGAACCTCGCCAGATCAGCTCTCCGAGCGCGTCGTCCAGCCGTCGATCACGCGGACTTGCAGTGTTGGAACAACAGCTTGCGTTGGCATGCGCACCTGACGTCAAAGATGATACGATGCAACGCTTTCTGGAGCTCCAAGACACGTTCGAGTGTAACAGTAAGGGGCACGTTGGTGCTCGGACCGCGTGCTCAGCGTATCCTCAGTTCCGTCGAGGACGTTTTCTTGGGTGCAAGTAGCGGCAGCACGCGTGGAGACGTTGGCTGGAAAGCCATCGAGCGACAGTACGTCTGCTTGGACAAGCGACCTGTCTCCGATATTGACCGGCTGGTGCAGAAGATGAACTGGACGTGATTTGCTCACAATTGTACCAGCTACTCTCGGTGATACAAGGCATCGCCTTGCTTCACACAGCCAGCAAGATGTACCTCGGTCGACGATACCCCTTGGAGGTAGGACGACCGACGTTCGTTCATCCGTGTACTGAGAGGCGCAGATCCTAGTCGCGCTTTTGACGACGTCACGGCATACGTCTGTGATCGCACCATCAACGGTCGGTAGCTCAGTTGCGGCGTCGTCTGACAAGACGTGGCCGGTTGCGCATCTCTCGTCGGCTATTTTGGATACGTTGCTCTGCGTGTTTGTTGACTCGTCGACCGCACTACGGACGTTTGAAGACGTCAATGGATTGCAGACTGTGGTCAAATTGTTGAAAAGAGCAGGCACGCCGCGGGAAGTGAGGTAAGCGGTTGGAAATAAACGAGACGCGAATGCTCATGTTGATCGTAGGATGAAGTGCCTCGAGTTCCTGTACTTTTACTTGATGGACGAGACCACACAGGATGCAGATAAAGTCTCGGTCGGACAGCCGAGCACACCCCAAGTGCACACGCGACCAAGGATATTTCCACGACCAGTATCAGGGCTATCAAATTTTTCGTTTGGATCCTCGAG
>JBBPUN010000313.1:0-15310 GCA_038094715.1 Heimioporus punctisporus | reverse complement strand
GTTTAGTGACCCGGATGGCATCGACGTCCATGGCATTTGGGTCTCGAGTAGGTTTGGACGACGTGGGAGTGGTATGGTGAGGTGTGCGGGAAGGGTCGACTCGGCGCCGAGAGATTTCTTGGGCCCGCTCGTACTGCGTTTGAAATGTAGTAACTTTGTTCATCCAATCTTCCAGCTTGGACGGGGTAGTTTCCATGTTGTAGATTCGTCGCATGAGGGGTTCTGGGATGGCGACGGAGTAGTAACCGATCAGGACGTTTTCATCGGTTACCTCAGCGAGCGCGGCTTTGTTGAGAAATTCAGCGTTGTACTCGGCGAGGGATGGTTCGTAGCGGCCGTTTTTGAGTCGCATGCGAGTGGTGGCTAGCCATGAGATGGCGTTGCCTACGGCATCATGTCGTTTGAAAGTGGTATTGAATTTCTCGATGAAGTCCTCAAACATGCCGAGGTCGGGGGTGTCCTTGGCAAGGGTGGCAGTGCGGAAGTTGGTGGCCCAGGTGAGGGCCGCTCCTTTGGTCATGTATGACAGAGCGAATGCGACTTTTTTGGCGTCGTTGCTATAGACCTGATCATTGACGAGTAAATAGAAGCGTACAGTGTCCAGCCATTGTTTGGCTTTTACGGAGGTGCCGTCGAAGTGGTCGGGTGGGGAGATACGGAGTTCCGTAGGTTTTGAAGCTGCACTAGAGGACGTGGAAGACATGGATGGTGCGGGGGATGGAACTGGAGATGGAGGGCGGGGTGTGGGAGCGTGTGATGACAAGAAGTACAGAGGGGCAAGAACTGTATTTTCGAGTGAGAAGGAGAGTTCATCAAGTTGGGTTTGCTCTTCAACGGAGTAGAGCTGTGCGTCCGTGTCTGTGTCGAAGGATGGTTCTGTAGGAGGTGACGAGTCAGACTCGACTGGTTTGGGTGTGGGTTCTTGGTGATGGCGGAGGCCCCAATTGGGGTTCGAGGTAGGTCTGCGGGAAATGGTGGGCGACTAAGCAGAGGCTTGTTGCGGCGAGAGAAGCAAGGTCTTTTGTTACGACCGTTCGCGGATAGCGATGAGTTGTAGACCTCGAAGAGGGTTCGGTGGCTATACAACGCGCTGGTGTTGCGGCGTCGGAATCAAGGGTAATCAAGGGAGTGCTCTTCAGCGGTGAGGCGAGACCGTCTAAGGAAAGAGACAAGGTGTATTTGGGTAAATACGAGGTAGACCTTGCTTAGGTCTTTACAACTTGGATATCTACTGTTTATATAGTAAAAGGGAGACGACATGGGAAAAGAAACACCTTCATGGGAAGATGTGTGTCAAAAGGGAACTATCTGTGGGAATAGAGGTGGTAACCATGTGAAGGAGGGGTGAAAGGGTACAAGGAAGAAAAAGGGGGTCTATAGTAATGAGTTGAATCGTAACACCAAAGGAGGACAAACTGTCGCTCCCTGGCCCATCCTTGGGGTTTATATACTATTCTAATGTTTGTACATGTATAGTTCTGTTTGTATATATTACTACACTAATATGGTAATTAGCTGTGCATAACGAGTCATGATGAGTCAGAGATAAGGTGCGTAGCCATCAAGGCTGTGGCATAGCCATCGAGGCTGTGGTCATAAGTCATAACAAGTCATGAGGGGGTTCTGCTATTGGTTGTCATGATCCGTGCAGTGCTGGGATGCAGTCATGAGGTGGCAAGGCAATGCTAGGCAGTGTCGGCTAAACCGTTGTGAGTCAGGGTGAGTGACGAGGGGTTTATGCGGTTGGATGGAGTGGCTGAGCAGTGCAAGGCAATGCTGGAAGAATAGAATATGAGTCCAAAGATAAGCGGAAATGAAATGCATGAGGCGTCTAGCCTTTGCATGGCCATGTACAGCATGGATTGGAAGATCAGAAGTAGAAGGCTGTACACGGTGACCGTTAGTCATCGGTCTAGACCTGTCATGTGATGAGTCATGTGATTGGTAGTCATGTGACTATCTTTGAGTGAGTTGTAAGACGAGGTCTGAAAACGAGTGAAAGTGAACGAAATAAAATAAGGAAAAATGGGGAAAAATAAGAGAAAAATAGTGGGAAAGTGAGGGTTCGTAACAGTTATGATATGTGACACCTCTATTTTTTTCTTCAGCTCACTTGATGCTCTGAGACTCTCCCTGCCTTAGATACCTTGTCTACCATCACTCTCACATCACAAGAAACTCTGGCTAACACTGGAACTTTCTTGAATCCTCAATGGATTATCCACAATGTTCTTCTGAACACTCTCTTCATATCCCTGAACCTTCTTCTTCATGGGACTCTTGAACTGGCCTATCTCCAGTCTTTGCCTCACCAAACCCTGATACCCCTTATTTTAGATGCCTCATTTTCTTGGACCTAGAACCTCTATGTCTTGCCATTTTCATCTCCACCTTGCTTCTTTGAATCTCACACTATTTCATCAAATCTTGTATCATCTAACTCATCTTCTTAATCCTCATGTGTTCTTAGAACCCCTCTCCACCTCATGGCATTTCTTCTTTGATTCTCTAGAACATTCCTTCACTTAGTCATCAAACTCTTTGAACACTATTTAGTCATTTCCTCTTTGATGTTGTATTCCTTAGCTTGGATCTATCTGGCACACCCCCCCACTTGTACACCTGCACTCTCCTACCATCTTAAAGACCCCTGTAAACTTTCCTATTGCCAAGCTCACTGATCTTTCTTTCTTCAGGACTTTGAACTCCTCTGTTGGGTCACTCCTAATTCTCACATGGCCCTCACAGATGCACTCTCTTAAAAGAATGATATAGATACCTCCTCTGATAATGTCTCCTCCTCCATTCTTCCTGAACTCCAGATTATTGCTTCTCTTGACCTTCACCTTGCTGACCACATTCACTCCTTCTCTTCCTCTGATCCTCTTGTTCTTTAGGCTCTTGATAATCTTCATGATGGTACCCCTCTCTTTCCTTGCTTCTCCCTCCTGAACTAGTCTTTTAATAATGGCCCCTCTACTTTTGCAATCAAATGTATGTCCCTCCTTTTCCTCACTCCTCACTCTTGTTACGAAACCCATATTCACACCCTATTTTTCCAGATATTTCTATCATTTTTCCCGACTTTCTACGACAACATCTAACCTCTATGCTATGAAAGCCAACAAGTGCTGACTAACGCATCATGTGACTACGGTCTAGACTCACGACATGTGTTTCCTTTTTATTTCCACTTCGACTCATCCTTTTAATTTCTGCTTCTTCCATTCTAGACCTTTGCATCCAGACCACATGCTAGACACATGCTGGCCTCACCTTTTTAATTACCACGCCTCGTTTCTCTTATCTTTCATTACCCCTCACAGCCTCTTTCACTTCCGCTCTTCTTAAGGCTGTGGTATAGCATTCTTAATCCCCGTTGCTTCTTTCTGACTCACACAGACTCCGCCTGACTCAGCCTTATCTCTAGGGCTAAGGGCATGGACTTATATAGTATTATTAGTAGCCAAACATGTACAAACAGATAGTAGTATATAAAGGCCCAAGAGCCAGCCAAGAGGACTTCAGTTCGTCCTCTTTGGTTTTCCCTCTACAACCAATGGACTCAGAGAACACTGATCTCGTTTTCCTCCTTTTCTTATGACAATCCTAAGTGAGTGGCCTATAGCCTTAAGTGGTTGTAGGGTTGCTTCAACTCTCTATTTTTTTCACTTCTCCCCCACTACTGAATATATGGGTTTCTTTCACACCAAAGCTCTCTTTGAACAGGACTTCTGATGGCCAGGTTTAAGCATCTGTGTCAAAAACTTCATTGCTGGTTTCACCCTTTGTCAATAATCTAAGATTAACACACATTCCACCACCCCACCACTCTCCCCTATCCCTTCCTCTATCTCTCTTCCTTTTTGTCAACTCTCCATAGATTATATCATAGATCTTTCTCCTTCTTCAGGCTTTGATTCTCTTCTGGTTGTGGTTGACTATGGCCTTACTAAGGAGGTAATTCTCATCCCTGCACTAAAACTATAGATGCTGCAGGTGTAGCACTACTCTTCTTCAATCATGTATTCAAATGATTTAGACTCCACAACTCCATTATCTCTAACAGAGGTCCATAGTTTGCCTTTGCATTTGCTCAAGAACTAGCATGTCTACTCTATTATGATGTTTGCCTTTTCATTGCCTACCACCCCCAGACTGATGGACAAACTGAATAAGCAAATCAAGAAATAGAAACATACCTTCACATTTTTTATGCCAACCAACCAAACACTTGATCTTCCTTCATTACCTCCACTAAATTCTATCACAACTTCTTTCTATATTCATCCACTAAAACCTCCCCTTTTGCACTCATGCTTGGATACAAACCTTATGCCTACTCTCCTTTAGGAAAGACCTTCATTCTTGCTCTCACCAATTGACTCTTCCACCTAGAAAAATCTAAAAAGGAAGCCCTTGCTGTCCATGACTCAGCCTGATGCCTCATTATATAATATACTGTTGAGTACACAGCAGCTCTATAATTACATATATCACATCCAAATTAATATATTTGATTTCTGACTCTCACATTTGACCTTTTTATTGGTTGTTTGGCCCTCTTTTTTTTTACTTAGATTGATTAGACTGACTGATCTAACTTGAAAATCTTCTACTGCTCACCACTAATGATACTTTTGATCTAAACACCTTTCAACAGGTTGAACTAACTTCATTCTCTATTATTGACATGTTTTTTTTTGTTTATTTTCAATTATTTTCATTTTTGTCTCAGTCAAGTTCATTCAACACTCTGATGTTTTGCAATGTCAGCCCAACTATAATTGGCCAACAATTTATTTGACAGGTAAAATTTAGATATTATCTTTCACCTCATTGTTCCTCTTATTTCCACTTACTTCTGTTTTTCTGATACATTCAATACACAGTCTGATGTTATGATTTTTAGGATTAATTATTTCTTTTCTTCTTTGATGACTAATTCTTCATCCATCATATTCCATCATATTCTGTCATTTCCTGAATCATCAATTCCTTCACATTCTATTGTGTTAGTATTACTTAAGGCCCTATTTAGCTATGCAAATTTTTACTTAAGTCAACTTCACCTAATACTAAAATTCGGCTATTGATCACATGTGCCTGCTTAGTTAATTATAACTTTATCTAAGATCATATCTACAGCTAGTAAGTAGTCTTTAGCTAAGCCTCTGGAAGCCACCAGAAGGGTTCGGAAGCTTTTGGAAGCCACACCGCAAGGCCCCCTACCCCAATACAATATAGACCTCACAGCACAGATAGTTGTTCAGGCTGAAATCGAGCGTAGGCAACAACTATTCCTCCTCCTCAGCATTATTATAGGTCACATCACATACTGCTACCAGCTCCTTTTTGTCACAAAGCCCACCAAAATTCCATATCACACATCCATCCTGACTGGCAAGGGATAGATCCTAGAGCTTCTCAACAGCCATCCAGGCAGAATTAAAACCTCCCTTGGTGTCACACACAATGTCTTTGATGCACTCACTCAAGTTCTTGTTGAAAATGGCTTTGAGCAGTCTCAGCATGGGATCTCAGTGGAACAGCAGCTAGGTATTTTTCTATATATATATGTGATGGGTTTGAGTACCATCATGTTGGAGAGAGATTCCAGCACTCATCAAATACGATCTCAAGGTAAGTATGTTCTAATCTACTGAGACAACAATGGTATTAAATGGATGTATAGATATTTTAAACAGATGGTCGACTTTTTCTCATTGCAGCCCTTCTACACCTCGAATGTCAAACTTCTGACCGCTTGAACCCCCTTATCAGCCAAGATTACCAATGATCCATGCTTCCATCACTTTTTGAACTGTGTTGGCACTGTAGATGGCACACACATCCATGCTTTCGTCCCACTCCATGAGCACCCGAACATGTGAAACAGGAAGGGTTTTATCTCCCAAAACTGCCTGTTTATATGTGACTTTGATCTCATGTTCATCTATTCAATGATGGGATGGAATGGTTTAATGGCCGATGTGACAATGTGGTACCATGCTCACACCCAGGACTTATATTTACCCAAAGGAAAGTACCTTCTCGTAGACACAGGGTTTGGAGGATCAGATATGCTCCTTGTTCCATACTGGGGAGTATGATATCACTTGAAGGAATGTTGGCAAGCAAACTTACAGTGAGTGATTTTTTGGGCAATCATGATTCACAACTTGAATATACTATCTACTAGCCCAAAAAGAAAGGAGGAACTATTCAATCTTCGTCACATAAGATTGTAAGGGCCATGTGAAGAGAATACCATCACAAAGCACGAGAACGAGGAATACATGTATAATGGTAGAGGTGTATATACATGGCTACAAAGTATATACTCGAAAGTCCTATGTGATGTCCTTCAGATAGGGAATCAAACACGAATGAATGAAAAATAGATTTGATCATACCTTGGCCATGTCATTTTATGCACATCTACAACATTTGTCAGTTTCGATTTCAGAAAGCCTGCTTCTGATCCAGTCCAAGCATGATTCATGGTCAAACTGGATGAAAAACTTCACCATGTTCCAGTTTTGTGGATTGCTCATATAGCTGGTGAGGGAGATGTTCTGTGACGGAGATAGTTTGAACACCATGAGGATTTCAGCCACTTGGTCAATGTAGTTGTCGCCTGTGGACCCATGATTGGAGTTGATTGGTAAGGGCTGTTGAAGCTGTAGGTGTGAGAGTCTGAGTGATTCGATAGTGACTGGCTGCATCATTGAGGGGGCTACATCGCAAACGAAGTGTGTCAGCTCCTGTAATATAGCTTGCCCTTTGGCCTGCATCTGTGTGCTAGTAGACACAGGATGAGAACGTTTCCGTGCACCTTCCAATGCAACATTTGAGCCAACAATGCTTGCCACCTTCTGCTTTTCGGACATAACCTTTGAACTGGCAATGCTTGTCATCTTCTGAACCTGGCTGGCACTTGTCATCAAAGCCAAAGAACCAGAAATGGTCAAGGGAGGGTGTGAAAGGAATGTTGAAGGTGTTGAAGGCACGATAGAATTGGGGTCTTGGAGGCTACTAGGTGCCATGTTGGACTCATTGGTGGCTGTTTGCATGTCAATGGTAATGCCAGAGGCTGAGGGTTGAGCAGCAGGAAAGATGGGTGCCCATAGATCATTGTCTACTACCATAGCAGAAGGGGTAGTGAGCGATTCAGTGGTGTCTGTTGATGGCTGGATCTTCCTTGGGTTGCGTTTGGATCCATATCTGGACTGGCCAGGGCAAAGAACATACATTTTTTTTAGAATAGATGATATGAGGGGTGATACATTGTCCCAGTATGGCCATGGATTACCCTCATACTTTGAGGCACCAGGGTGTGACTGAGAAAATCAGTGAAACGAAAAATAAGAGGGAGGGAATACTACTCACCTTGCAAAATCCTTGCCATGCAGGCCATGTTTGTTCATCAACAATGGCACTCTTATCATCATCGTAGTGAAAGCCTGAGGCCAATCTAATATCGCTGACCAACATATATTCACTCTTGATCTACAATGATGTCAGAAGTGATTGTGTAGAATAAAGAGTCATATATGCACATTTGCCCACTTTGAACTGCAGAACTTGGCTGTCTTCGGTACCTTCTGTGAGGTGAATTTTGCATTGAGCTCATCTACAACCTTGTTGAATGTCTCATCCTTGAAACCATTATCATCAGCAGATGCATAGTGGGTGTAAAGGAGCTTGATAAGCTCGCTGGTTTCTGCAGGGGTCCATATGGTTTGAGGAGATCGGGCAGAACAAGCCCTTGATTTCCCTTTGCCCTTCTGTTCTTCTTGCCAGCAGGTAGGGTTGATAATTCCACAAGATCTGAAGGACGTACATGAACTACCAGTGGACTTGGAGGTCGTACTTCGAGTAGTAGTCATAGTGAACAGGATGCTGCATGGCCTCAAGGCAGGCATTGACAGTGGCACACTCACAGTGCCAGCTTGCTAGACAAAAAAGGCAAGATGCCCCTGATGGCGCACGGGCCATTGCATAGCCTCCTTGTGGCTGTGAACTCAATGGGCTTAGCTGAAGACTACTTACTAGCTGTAGATATGATCTTAGATAAAGTTATAATTAACTAAGCAGGCACATGTGATCAATAGCCAAATTTCAGTATTAGGCAAAGTTGACTTAAGTAAAATTTTGTGTAGCTAAACAGGGTCTAATCTATTTGCATATATTTATCTTTTCAGGTATATATACCCCTTCCCTATGTATTCCTCCCATTTTTCTTAACCTTTATCTACTCAAACCTAGCTTTAGTATCCCTTGTACATCTTTACCTTGAAACATATATTTTCTACTCTGACAAGTCTATTATGTACTTTGAACACATCTTGGCATTACCAGCAACTATCTTGTTACATCATAGATTTCACTCCAAGACTGTTTACCTAGAACCTCTAACTTTGAACTAGATCTCTTTCAAGTCTTATGTTCAAACTTATGGATATAACAAAAGATCAAGGTTCTCCTCATATGGACATACCATTGTAATAACTACCTACCATATCTTCTTTTAACACTCAATGGAGGGAAACTTGTGACTCTAAACTCTCAGACCAGGAACAAGTAGACTACTTGTCCCTCTCTGAACACTCCACCAACATTGAGGTATGAACTGAACCTGATGACACCTTAGACCTCACTGCCAACCTCTCTACTTCCCTTCATATCTCTTGAGCCCCCACCTCACCTTTATCAACTTCCATTCAATAATCCTTTCCATTTGAAACCCCACCCCCACCTCCACTAAGATTACCTCTTTTTCATACATTTCCAACTCTACCTGCTATGATGACTACCACTGTCAAACCCACTAAACTCTGTCTTGGCACCCCAAAACCATTTAATAGGGATCCAAAGAAGGCTGATACATGGATGGTCATCATCAGATCATACTTGCTAGTTAACAGAAAGGTCTATGATGAAGACAACAAGAAACTTACCTTTACACTTTCTCACATGACCAAAAAACCAATGGCCACCTAGGCCAATACCTTGAGACAACAAGCCTTCAGCCTCACCAACCCTGACTTTGGCACTTTTAAAAACTTCCTTACCAAGTTTGATGTTAACTTTAAAACTCATGATATCAAGAATGACACTATTACTTGGTTGGCCACTATCACCATTTCTAATTGGAACCAACTCAATGAATATATTGCTGAGTTTCAAAACAAGATGGCACTATCTGGGATCACTGAGAACACTATCCTCATAAACTTTCTTGCTGCTGGAATACCTAGAAAACTCATGGAAAGGATCTATGGCATGAACAGTATTTCCACTATAATCAAGACCTGGTATGAAAAGGCCATCCACTTCCAAACTGTCTATAATAGAACCAAAGAATTGGAAACCAATCTCATCAAATCAAAACTCACATTTTTCACTCCATCACCACCTCCTCAACCACCACCCCCACTAAAGACCCCAATGCCATGGACATTAATACAGTAAAAGTGGGAAAGTTAATCTCTGAAGAACAAAAATGATGTATCACTAAAGGACATTATTACAATTCAACTCACTACAAATGGACCCTTATCTCCTCTTTGACATTCCCCTTTCTTTTTCTCACCACTGTCACCCTTTGTTTTCATAGATATGCATCTTTGACAGATGTCTTCCCATAGACACTTTCTTTCTCATGCCACTTTTCACTATATATATAGTAGGTACTTGCTCTGTAGGAGACCAAGCAAGATCTACCTTGTATTTAGTTGAATACACCTTGTTTACTTCCTTGGATGGTGAAGATAACTAGAAAAGGCTGAGATGGTTAGTTCTTACCTCCTGTAGCATAGTTATGTGAGGGGAACATGATTTGTTCTCCTAAGGGACTCTGTAATGAGTAGAACCTTTATAGAGTCAAGATAAAAACTGTACCTGATAGCTCTTAGTTCAATGAAAAGTGAGGAAAGTGAGGAAACTAGTTGCTGAAGGCTGAGACTAGTCAAATAGAGAGAAGGGAACAGAAATGATGATATGACAAGTTGCCAAAGGCTGTGGCTTGTCTGATGGGCAACAGAGGCGATAGAAAATGATGAGGCAGATTGTTGAAGGCTGTGATCTGTCAGGTAGGCAATAGAGGGAATGGTAATGCAAGTTGCCTAAGGCTGACACTTGCATTGATGATAATTGGCACACATTGGGCTGAGTGATGAGTCAAGAAAGATTGAGAGGGTGAAGGAGTTGTTGGCCATATCTGACTGATGGAGATGGATATCAGGGATGTTAGCAATGATGATGGGGAGTTTTCAGTAATGTTTTCGAAGGGACAGAGAGTCAGAATAGATTTTCAAAAGATGATAGTGTGAAGGGGGAGTAAAAAAAATGTTTATTGTTCTGCAGAATACAGACTTATAGTCCAGGGCATACCCTAGACTGTGTATTGAACATACTGGCAAAATAGAAGTAAATGAAAATAAAGAAAAAGAAGAGGTAGAGGATAAAATTGGAAATCTACCTGTCAAATGAGCCATTGTCTAATTGTAATTGAACCAATGCTGCAAAAATTTAAAATGCCAAGTGATACACCCTACTACTTCAGGGCTGTAGGACCCAATACATGTAGGTGCAGTGCAGAGGGGCCAGGACCTAGCATGGAGGGCAATTCTGGTGGTCGGAAAGAGAGTTCTGGAGTTCTGATGTTCCAGAAGGATCTAGGGTAATAACTAAGTAAAAAGGGTTGTAAGGTCAATAGGAAAGTGTAGGAAATGTAAATGAATCAAACTCGACATGGGGCAGTCGCAAATATACCTGTCGAAGCTGGAACTGCAGCGATGGGGGAAACCACCAAGAGAACTCAACTTGGAGTTCTCTGGTATGATTCATTCGCATTTATATACTCTACAGTTGTTTGTTATTATATACAATGTATCTACAGATTGTCCAAGGGTTCTACCCAGAGTATAAAGAGAGTTCTATTGTGTTAGTGTGCAGGTCATGAACCGGTGTCAGGTATAGGGATTCTATGACAAAGAAAGGCACACTAGGGGCATGGTATTTGTGTATAAAAATGAAGGGGTGTATAGAATGGAAGCATAGATTATAGGGTTTCATCATAGGGCATAGGGTAGGAGAGTGGTTCCAGAGTGTTCCGGAAGTGTCTGGGAGGGTTGTTCCAGTCAGAATGCTTGGAAAGGTGTTAGGAAAGGATAAGGGTCATTTTGGGACATGTTGGAATAGTAATACATATATATATTCACTCTAGAGTGGCTAAATAGCCTTTATGGTGATTTTGGTACTTGAGGAGATGTGTAAATAGTTCAGAAAGGTGGTTCTGGTCTGGAAGGGCTCAGAAGGGTTGGAAGGATGATCAGAAAGTGTGAGGGTACTTTGGGAAGCAGGGGAATGGTTAGAAATGACTATAGTAGCATTTATAGTGTTATATACATGGTGAGAGGCATAGTAGGTGTTTCTTCTATTGGAGTGGCCCATTGTGAGTCGGAATGGGTTGGAACAGTGCATTAGAACAGTAGTTCCAGTTGGAACAGCATTGGAACAGTGGTTCCAGTCGGAACATCAGAAAGAAAGTGGAATTTTCAGTCATATGTTACACCAAGTGAGCTTGACTGAGGTAAAAATGAAAATAATGCAGAAAATATGAAGTAAAGTCAATCCAACCCATTGAAGGGTATTCAGACTGAGGGAATCATTGACAATGACCCATAATGAGCTTCTGAGTTGGATCAGTCAGTCTAATTAATCTAAGTAGAAGAAAAAAGGGGTCAAAACAATATTAGATGATTCAGGAAATAGAATCAAAGGTCTCATATATTAAAAATGATAGAATATGACCATAGAGCCACTATGTACTCTACAACAGTCTTGCCTCACCACTGAAGAGTGCTATCCAATTTCACTCAACTCCAATACTACATCTCTTGTGTATTGCATAGCCACTCAGGACCCTGCTTGAGGTCTACAACTTGTCTCTACTCACAGTAGTTATAATAGACATTGCTTTCATTGCTGAAATAAAGAACAAATTTCTTTGACATGCCCCAACTTTATCTCAGATGTCAAGAAACCTATACCTAAGGACAAAAAGGTCTTAAAGACCAAACAAATACCATTTCTAAAAGAAATAGACAATAATAAAGATGATGAAAACAAGACCACTATAGGAAGGATGGTATTTTTTTAGGATTTTTAAATAGAAGGACTGATACACCCCACTACTTCAGGGGCTGTAGGACCTGATACACATAGGTGCAGTGCAGAGAGGCTAGGACCTAGCACAAAAGGGGATTCCAGTGGTTAGAAAGAGGGTTCTGGAATTCCAAAGGAATCTAGAATAGAAACTAAGTAAAAGGGTTTAGAGTCAACAGGAAAGTGTAGAAAGTGTAAAGGAATCAAACTTGACACAGGGTGAATGCAAATACATCTATCAAAGCTGGAACTGCAGTGATAGAGGAAATCATCAAGAGAACTCAACTTGGAATTCTCTGGCATGATTTATTTAGGTTTATATACTCTACAAGTGTTTGTAATTATATATAATGTATCTATAGATTACCCAAGGTTTATGCCCAGGGTATAAAGAGGGTTCTATCATGTTAGTCTGCAGGATATGAACCAGTGTCAGGTATAGGGGTTCTATGACAAAGAAAGATGCACTAGAGGTATGGAATTCATGTATAAAAATGGAGAGGCACATAAAATGGAAGCATGGGTCATAGAGTTTTATTATAGGGTATGGGCTGGTGAGGTGGTTCCAGAGTGTTCCAGAAGTGTCTGGAAGGGTTGTTCTAGTTGGAATACTTGGAAAGGTGTTTGGGATGGATAGGTATCATTATAGAATGTATTGGAATGGTATAACATATATATATTCAGTGTAAAGTAGGTAAATGGTCTTTATAGGGTTTATATTTGAAGGAGTATACAGATAGTTCAGAATGGTGGTTCTGGTCTGGAATGGCTCAAAAACACCAGAAAGGTAGTTGGAAAGCCTAGGGGCTCTTTGGAGGCTGAAGAAATGATCAGAAATGACTGTAGTGGACTTATAGTGTTATATACATAGTAAGAAGTTATAGTAGGTGTTTCTCATGTGAAAGTGGCCTGTTGTGAGTCAGAATGGGTTGGAACAGTATATTGGAACAGTGGTTCTGGTTAAAATATCAGAAAGAAAGTGAAATTTTAGTTATTTGTTATAAGGACCACTCTGATACATGGTATCTTCATTTGTAGAACTCATATACTTGTAGCTGATCTGGATCAAAAAAATATACAACTTCCCCTCTTTATTGTAATGGCTGCAGGAAAAGATGTCAAGACAAATGCTTTGATCAACTCTGATGCAAATATCTGCTACATCAATTGATACTTCACCAAAAATACCATCTCCCCCTTGAATGGCTATCAAAACCTATCTCTGTAATCAACATGGACAATACTGTCAACCAAGCCAGAATGATTAAGTTTACTTCTGCACTCTTTCTCCAGATCAATCATCTCCACCAAAAGGTGAAATTCTTTGTTATGCACTGTGGTTCTTCAAATATGATCCTTGGAATGCCCTGGCTTAAGAAAACTCAACCTATCATAAACTGGGCAGAACAAACCATCTCTATTGAAACAACTAATGATAAAACCAAAGACTACAACCAGGAATGTATCCTCAGAGAACTATGACTATCTGCCTGAAAAAACCTTACCCTTAACTATGAAAACCATCAGACATGTTAGAACTGATCCTATCTATCACAAAAGACTATTCTAATATAATGAATATCACATGGAACATGACCTGCCTTTTGCCAATATATCCACTTACCACCTAAACCATATTGTCAAACATGAGCTCACTTTCAACTAATCACCCCCACTATTATAAATGCTTTCACTACCTCCACCAAGTTAGCTATTGAAGTGGACAAAAAGAAACCACCACCAATCCTTTCTATTAAATTTACCATGTTCTCCACTGTATTCTCCAAAGAATCTGCTGATCATATCCCACCTTCTCAACAATATGACCATGCTATCCAATTAGATGATACCTTCACTCTGAAGGTTGAAAAGATCTACCTTTTAACTACTGAAGAATGAAAGGCCACTAAAGACTTGATGAAAATCTTGCATCAGACAAAATTTGTCCTTTCCAATCCCTCCAGATATTTCCATTCTTCTTTGTCAAAAAGAAAGATGGGAAACTATGTCTGTGCCAGGACTATTGATACCTAAACAGCCACACCACCCATGATGCCTACCCCCTTCCTCTAATCTCAAGCCTCTGCCTGTCATATGTTGGCATCTCCAACTGTGTAAGGACTTTAAAGTGTTGGAACCCAGAGTTCAACTATACAGGGGGGGTAATGTTACAGTTTTCTTTCTCTCTTCTACTATCTTTGTCATCTCTTCTCTAAAACCCACATATCATCATCTCTTCAGCATGTACATTTCAGCCTATGAATATTCACACCTTCTCTTTGTTATAGGCTTCCCTTATATCTCCATTATTGCCATCTAGATTCTTCTTTCTTCTTTCTTTCTCAAATCTTCTATGAACAGCCTCTCTGCAGCAATACTTGTTATTGTTGCTTAGTCTACCCACTTTCATAGTATTCTATCTAGTTCCACACTCACGTGTCATCTAGTACTTATACCCATCATCCTGTACCTTACTTCTCTATTCTCAATCTGCACAATCTAGCATCTTTCTTGAATCCTCTCCAAGTCCCAGAGTTCCTAAGCATCTCTTCCACTTCCTTAAGTGTATAGTCCCACTGACCATTCTCTTGAATATATAGATATCACCTCCAGGCTAAGTCATACCTCTTCGTGAGTGTCCTGCCTGAAAGTAAGTCCTAGTTGATCCCTCAAAAGAATGCTTTGCATAACAAAGTCAATGATCAATTCCTCTAGGTTTGCCCTGTATAACATCTAATATTTTCATGTTTTGCATTAAATAGCTTCTAACACTGATAGTCTTTAACCTCTATCTAATATATGGATATATAACATAAAATTCTCACTTTTTGCTATATACCATGTAAGAATCAAAAGATTTGATTAAGAATTGATGGAATGGTAGCCATTATAAAATGATAACTCATTGAAACAGATTTTGACTTTTCATTAGGTAGAATATTTAATACTTGGTATAATCTCTCTTTGCCTTCATAATAGCTTAAATCCTTTTAGACATGATTTTTATCCATTTTTGATATTCTTCTACTGCACAATTCCTTCTTTCTTTTAAACTTGATTTACTTGAGCTCTGCTCTAGTATATTACTTTTATGTTACCTCAATAGAGGTCCTTGACTTCCATAAGCTTGCATGCT
>JBBPUN010000312.1:0-15311 GCA_038094715.1 Heimioporus punctisporus | reverse complement strand
AATCAATCTAAGTAGAAGAAACGAAGGGTCAAAACGGTATGCAGACGATTCAAGAAGTAAGATCAGAGGTCTCATATATTAAAAATAGTGGAATATAACCGTAGAGCCACTATGTGCTCTACACCGGTTTGACGATCATTCCTAGGTAGTCGATCTCTGTAGTGGCGAATGTGCATTTCTCAAGTTTGAGATGAAGGTCTAGCTCCTCCATTCGCTAAAGGACTCATTTGGTTCGTTCGTCGTGTGTGTTTTTGTTGGAAGAGAAGATGAGGAGGTCATCCATGTAAATGATGAGCCATCCTTTGGCAATCATATCCCGGAAGGAATCGTTCATGAATCATTGGAATGTCGCTGGGGAGTTGGTGAGTCCAAAGAACATGACGGTTGGTTCGAAGATCCCTTTGTGAGTGATGAAGGCTGCTTTCCATTGGTCGCCTTCTTTGATGCGGACATTGTTGTAGCCCCACCTCACATCAAACTTGGTGAAGAGTTGGGCTCCCTTGAGTTTATCAATGAGGTCAGAGATGAGGGGCAGGGGGTAGGCATTGCAAACGGTATGTTTATTAAGGTATTTGTAGTCCTAACAAGGTCTTTGTTTGCCGTTCTTCTTTTTGACGAAGAAGAAAGGGGAGGCTTGGGAGGACTTGGAAGGTCGGATCTTGCCTGAAGCTAGGTTCTCATCAAGGAAGTCTTCGGTGGCTTTTCGTTCAGTTTCGGTAAGGGGGTATATTTTGCCCACTTTTGGGGAGAAGGAGTCATCAAGATGGATAGCATGGTCATAAGGGCGAGGTGGGGGAATGTGGTCGGCAGATTCTTTGGCAAAGACAGAGGAGAACATAGCAAATTCAATGGGGAGTTTAGGAGGGGGTTTTCTTTTCTCGGCATCTATAGCAAGTTTGGTAGCGGTGGTAAAAGCGGAGACGACAGCGGGGGTGATGTACCGATAGCAGGCACCGTGTTTGATGACCCAGTTGCATCAATATTGAAGGAGATTGACATCCGGGTGAAAGTGTCCCATGGTCTGACAGTCCAGAAAATCATAGAGTTTCTCGTCATGGACTACATCGGTGTTGATGTGCCGGATTATGCGAGGAGGAAGAGGTGGTGGTGGTGCATGTCTGGCGGCTTTTCGTAGTTCATCGTGGAAGTGTTGGTTGTCTGGAGATGGGGTTTCGTCGAGTTTCATGGGGATGGATATAGTCTTGGCTTTCCAGTTGATAAGGGGGTTGGTCTTCTTCAGCCAAGGCATCCCAAGGATAAGATTGCTGCTGCCGCAGTTCATGACATAGAACTTGACCTACTGATGAAGGCCATTGATTTGAAGGAAGAGGGTGGACGTGAATTTAATTTTTCCTGTTTTATTATTTGAGTTGCCCACATTGACGATGGGGATAGGTTCTGAGAGTTGTTCTTTAGGTAGTTTGTGTTTGTTGACGAAGTCCCAGTCTACACAGCATAGATTGGCTCCAGAGTCAATGAGGGTGGTGGTTTTGATGTCTTTGAGAGTAGAGGTAGACACGACCACAGAGAGGGGAAGATGTATATTCTTCTGAGTTAGGTCAGCTACAAATACATGAATAGAGGAGGGAGTCTGCATCAAATTGATCTCTTCTTTCAAAAATCCATGGTAGACACCTTAGCTACCTTAGCTTCGGCGGTTTCTTCGTCATTGTCCTCAATCTCAATAAGATTGGGGATTGTCTCGGATTGTGCTACCTTTTGGACCTTCTTGTCCTTAGGTATCTTTGTTTTAGTTCCTCCGTTATTGGTGGGGAATGAGAGGCAGGCGGAAGAAAGGTGCCCTTTCTTTCTGCAGCGGAAGCAGAGGCCTTCGGATATGCATCATTTGTATTCTTTGGTGGTTAATTTGGGGATACGGATGATGTCGACATCCATGGCATTGGGGTCTTTGGTGGTCGACATGGGAGTGGTGGGGTGGGCGAGGAGATGGGTTTGAGTTCGATGGGTACGGTTCCCAAGTTCTTTCATTCTATTATAGATGGTCTGGAAGTGGATGGCCTTGTCATACCATTCCTTAATAGTAGAAGGGATGGTATCCATAAAGTAGATTCATTCCATGAGGTGATGGGATAGACCAGCAGCAAGAAGATTGATGAGGATGGAGTCCTCTTGGATGCCTGAGAGGGCGACTTTGTTTTGGAACTCTGCTAGGTACTTGTTAAGCTGAGCCCCATTTGAGATGGTGGTGGTAGTGAGCCAAGAGATAGCATCATTCTTGGTGTCATGGGTTTTAAACATTTTGTTAAAGGCTGAGATGAAGTCTACCCAGGTTCTGAAGGATGAGGTAGTAAGAGAGAAGGTGTTACGCGAAGCGTCTCTTGAGGGATTGACTAAGGCTTACTCCGAGGCAGGACACTCACGAAGAGGTACGACTCAGCCTGGAGGAGATGTCTATACATTCAAAGGAACGGTCAGTGAGACTATGCACTTTAGAGAAAGCGGAGGGAGTGCTTAGGGACTTAGGAGACTAGAGAGGACTCAAGAGCAACGCTAGATTGCGCAGATCGAGAATGAGGGACTATGGTACATGGCAGCAGGTATATATGGGAAGCGACGCATAAGCATGGAATCCTATGAAAGGGGATGGAAAAGGAACACTAAGCATAGGTGACAAACTATACTGCGGAGGAGACTGTCCATGGAAGATCCGAAGAAAAAGGAAGTTAAACGAGGATAATAGAGATGTGAGGAAAGCCTATGACAACGAGAAGGTGTGAATAGTCGTAGGCTGAAATGTACATGCCAAGGACATGATGGTAAACTGGTTTCAATAAAGAGATGACGAGGATAGTCGAAGAGAGAAAGAAAACCGTAACAGAAGGCGTTGCGCCTAAGGGTACTGGCCTATGTGGCTACAGGTTCTTCTATTATATGGAAGAGGGTGTAGGCTATTTTTTTGTCTGGGGTGTTGTAGACGGCTTCGTTGACGAGGAGATAGGATTGCACGGTGATGAGCCATGCTTCTGCCTTCTTTGGATCACCGTTAAAAGGCTTTGGGGTTCCGAGACAAAGTTCAGTAGGTTTAGTGGTCATAGTGGGTGGTCATGGGGGAAATGTATGAAGTAGTGGTGGCAAAGGGTTACAAGCTGGGGGCAGTCTGAATGGGAATGCTCTAGAGACTGGTGTGGGTGACGGTGGTGTGGAGATGCGAGGGATGGTCAAGGAAGTGGAGAACTCGTTAGAGAGTTGCTGAGTATCATCTGGTTCAGTGCGAACTTTGATGTCAGAGGAGTCTTCGTAGGGGGAAGATGACGATGAGTCAGGTTCAGAGTGGTCAGAGGTGCTGAGGTTGGATCACCATGCAGGGGGTGGGGATGAAATGATGGGCGATATGACAGAGGTAGCCTGTCAAGAGAACCTTGATCTTTTGTTATGCTCGAAGGTCAAATGCAAGACTCAAAAGGTTCCTAAAACATAGGGTCAAGGGTTCAAGGTGAATGCATACCAGGGCAAGGCAGAGTGAGACCTTTTGCAACAGGGCGGTTGCAGGTGAGGTCAAGTGGAACATTCAAGCATACGTCCAGACGTCAAGGAGTTATAGCCTTAAGAAGGCAGATAGATTCAAGGTACAAACTACAAGAGGGAAACTCGAGTAGATTAAGGTTAAAGAGAAAGAAGGGAACATGGGACGAAAGGGTATATATACTCTAAAGGACAAACATGAACGAACAGATGAGGTAAGCGAAAAGAAGTTCATAGAAGGTGAAGGAACAATGACTAAGCAAATGGTGAAAGATACTGGAAGGTGATGGAATGATTAGTCATCGTAGACAAAAGGAAATGATAAGTCCAAAAGTGATGAAGAAAGCGAAGAAATTGTAACAGTCAGGGAGACGATTAATCAAAAGACGAAGGGGGAGACCGAATTCAGCAGGTAAATCAGAAGGAGTGGATTGAAAATGGTATGATTGAACTTTAGAAATGTCGAAGAAGAGATGTACTAGTTCTTGCGAGATCTCATCTTTCTTATATAGTGGGTCAGCCTCAAGAGAGTGGATGAGGTTGAGGGTGGCTAGGATACTTGCGTAGAGGGTATTGATGGCAGAAGTGGGGAGGAAGATAGGTTGAACTGGGCGAGTACATAGTGAAGAGAAGGATGAGGATGAAGACGAAGAACGATCAGAGGAAGAATGGCAAAAAACTAGGTAAAAGATGAGGGTGATAGTAGAGGGAAGGATGATAACGGCGAGAAGGGCTAAAGTCATGAATTATTTGAGAGAATGAGTCTTTTTATAATATCTGAGAATAGAAAGGGCATGACAGAGATTACTTTTGGGTTCCCAAGTATTTTCTGATGCGGAGTAACCTTTCCATGCGGTCAGGTACTGATAGCAGCCAGGGGAGCCCTTGTGGGCAAGGATACCATCAACTTCATACTCTTCTTTGCCATCTATGATATCAGGAGGTGGAGTGGGAAAGGAAGGGCCATGGGCTTCAGTGAGGCGATGTGATGATAAGAGAGTGGCGTGGAAGACATTGTGTATCTTCCAGGAAGGAGGGAGTCTGAGGCGGTATGTAAGTGGGGATAGTACCTGCGTGATCTCAAAGGGTCCAAGACGTTTGGGTGTGAGTTTCCTAGAAGGAAAGGGAATGTGTAGATTGGTCGCTTCTAGCCAGACCTTATCTCCAACTTTCCAGGGGGAAAACTTCTGAGTGGTGTGGCGCATTATAAGAAGTCTTGCTGAGTCATGGGCTGCGAGGGCTTCCTTTCTAGACTCTTCTAGGTGGGATAGCCGATCAGAAAGAGCAGGGAGGAATGTCTTTCCTAAAGGGGGGTAGGTGCAAGGTTCATAGCCAAGCATAAGTGAGAAGGGGGAGGTTTTGGTGGATGAATGCGAGGAGGAGTTGTGGTGGAATTCGGCGGAGGAGATGAAGGAAGACCAGGTGTTGGGTTGGTTGTCACAGAAAATGCAAAGATATGTTTCAATTTCTTGGTTGACACGTTCAGTTTGACCATCAGTTTGGGAGTGATAAGCTGTGGAGAGATGAATGTCATATTGGAGTAATCGTGCAAGTTCTAAGGCAAATGCAGATGCGAACTGTGGACCTCTGTTAGAAATGATGGAGTTATGAAGTTTGAATCATTTAAAGACATGGTTGAAAAAGAGGAGGGCTACACCTGCTGCATTGATGGTTTTGTTGCAAGGGATGAGAATTACCCCCTTTGTAAGGCCATGGTCGACCATGACCAGAAGAGAATCGAAGCCAGAGGAAGGAGGTAGGTCCGTGATGAGGCCCATGGAGAGTTGGCAAAAAGGAAGGGATGTAGAGGAAGGAATGGGGGTGAGGGGAGGCATGGTGGGGTGAGTGTTGATCTTGGATTGTTGGCAGAGAGCGCAGCCTGCAATGAAGTTCTTAACAAAAGTGCCTAGGCCAGGCCATCAGAAATCTTGTTCAAGGATGGCTTTGGTGCAGAAGAAACCCATGTGACCTGTAGTGGGAGAGGAATGAAGGGCATGGAGGAGGGAGGAGTGGGAGGAGGGGAACAAACATGCGATTGCGAAAGAAGAGATGACCATTGTCAAAAGACCAGTCATTCAGGGAGGAGCGAGGGAAGAGGGGGGTGTCATTCTGAAGGGATTCAAGGGCACGGAGGACGAGAGGGTCAGAAGAGGATGAAGAACGGATTTGGTTGATGAGAGCAAGATCTAAGGCATTGATAATCTGAGGATCTGGGAGGATGGAGGAGAAGGAGTTGTCAAGGGAAGTGTTGATGGTGTCTTTGCAAGAGAGGGCATCTGCAGGAGCCATTTGGGTTCCCGGGGTGACCTGCCAAAGGAGATTGAAGTCCTGGAGGAAGAGGGCCCAATGAGCTTGATGATGAGAGAGTTTATGAGGGTCTTTGAGATAGGAGAGGTTCTTGTGGTCTGTAATGATGTTACAATTTCTTTCCTATCTTCTCATGTTCTAGTTATCTCTTCACTTCACCCCACTTTTCATTATCTCTTTGGTATGTACATTTCAGCCTACGACTATGTTCACCTTCTAGTGATCATAGGCTTTCCACATATCTCTACTTTTATCGTTTAGTCATACCTTCGTTATCTTTTCCTTCCTTCGTCTTCCATGGACAGCCACTCCACAGCAGTTTCTATCACAACTGCTTAGTTATCCATTCCATCATATTCTATAGTATTCTACACTTATGCGTTGCCCACTACTTATACCTACTGCCATGTACAGTAGTACTCTATTCTCGATCTGCGCAATCTAGCATCGCTCTTGAGTCCTCCTTAGTCCCCTAAGTCCCTAAGCACTCTCTCCGCTTTCTCTAAAAGCGTATAATCTCACTGACCATTCTTCTGAACGTATAGATACCTCCTCCAGGCTGAGTCGTACCTCTTCATGAGTGTCCTGCCTCAGAGTAAGTCTTGGTCGATCCCTCAAGAGACGCTCCGCATAACAGATGACAGTGACAGGATGGGAAGTTCCTTGGAGGTATTGATGTCATTCCTGGAGGGCAAGGATGACTGTTACGGGTTACCTTCTAGGCTAACCGTAAAACCTAGCAGGATTGCTTCATACCAGCGAGACAAGGAGGACTGATCAGAGAGCGCATGGCCAGCTATGAAGACTTATCGACGAGTGGAAGAGACGTGCAGAAGCAGAGGTCTATCTGAGAGAGAAATGCCTTTCCTGCGTAACTCGACTTGAGCAAGGACTTGGAGAGTGTTCGAATAGTCGACAGGAGGTGCCTTCCCAAGAGGATGCGCACAGCGACAAGGACTTGGAGAAAAGATATCGAGTAACATTGTTGATACAAGATACGATGGTACAAGAGATGCCCGAAGGCAAGTACAGGGAGAAGCCAGGTTATGGCCAAAGGGGGGCTAGGTAGATCAAAGCTAAAGAATACATCGGCGGAGAGGAAATGCCTAAATAGCGTCCAAGTGTCCAATGACTAAGTGATGACTAAGACAAAGAATGTTCTAGAGAATCAAAGAAGACACGCCATGAGGTGGGAGAAGGTTCTAAAGGTACACGGGGATCAAAAGGAAGAATGTCAGATGGTACAAGGTTTGATGCATGTGTTACAAGGTTCGATGAGTCAAAGAGAAGAAGCGGAAATGAATACCGCATGTCATAGGTCTAGAATGGTCTGAGAAATGAGGCGTCTAGGGCGAAGGGTGTCGGGAAGAGGCGAGAGACGAAGACTGGGGATAAGCCAGTTCACAGAGGGTCCCGTGGAGGAGAGGGTCCAGGGATATGAAGGGAGTGTCCGGGAGGACATCGCGGATGATCCATTGAGGATCCGAGAGAGTGCCGGCATTCACCAGCGGTCCTTGTGATGCGAGAGCGACGGTAGACGAGGTGTCTAAGGCGAGGAGGTCTCAGAGCATTGGGAGAATCAAAGAAAAAGATATGGGGCCGTAGCGTATCGTAACAATGACTGCGAGGAGTTCTCTGTCATAGATATCATAATTTCTTTCGGCTGGACTGAAGTAGGCACAGGGGTGGAGGTCTCTATTGGTGTCTGCTTGGAGGAGGATGACACCAGCTGCAAGAAGGGAAGCATCCGTCATGATGGAGAAAGGGCAAGAGACATCAGGAAAGGAAAGAACTGGAGAGGAGGAGAAGTAGGTTTTTAGGGTGTTGAAGGCATGATCTTGGAGAGAGGTCCATAGCCAGGGTTTGTCCTTCCGGGTGAGAAGGGTGAGTGGTGTGACAAGGTTGGAGAATTTGGGATGAATTTTTGGTAGAAATTGACGAAACCTAGGAAAGATCGAATACCTTTGATGGAGGTGGGGGGTTTCCAATCATCAATGGCTTTAAGTTTTACTGGGTCCATCTGAATATGACCTTGTCCGATAATGAGGCCAAGGTATTCCATCCGAGGGGCGTCGAAGGAGCACTTGGATATTTTGAAAGAGAGACCTAGTTCTCGGGCTCGAAGAAGGACTCGTTTCGTTCTGTTGTGATGTAATTCCAAGTCGTCTTTGGTGTGAATACTGATGTCATCCATATAGATTTTCAGCCAGTGTTCTGCGATCATATCAGCAAAGGCATGGTTCATGAAAGTCTGGAAAGTGGGGGGGGCATTGTTGAAACCAAAGAACATAACTGTTGGTTCAAAAAGTCCCAGAGGAGTGATGAAAGCTGCTTTCCACTGGTCTTCCTCTCATAACCTGATGTTGTTGTAGCCCCAGCGGATGTCCAATTTGGTAAAGAGGGTGGAATCCTTCATATCGTTGATAAGTTCCGTGATGAGAGGGAGGGGATATGCGTTTCGGATGGTGTGGGAGTTGAGATATTGATAATCTTGGCATGGATGGAGAGTGCCATCCTTTTTTGGTACAAAGAAAAATGGAGAGGCTTGGGGAGATTTGGACGGGATGATACAACCTGTTTTGATATTTTCTTCAACAAATAAGCGACAGGCTTCTTGTTCTGCTGGGTTGAGAGGGTATACTTTGGCAATCTTTGGAACAAAGAAGGGTTTAAGGTCAATGGTATGATCAAAAGGGCGATGGGGGGGTAGGATATTGAATGTTTGTTCAGAGAATACATCAGCAAATTCTTTACACCAGGAGGGGATGTCTTGTTCTAAGAGTTTCTCTTGTTGAGCTAACTGTGTAGAGAGGGTGATTTTTCCAAGGTGTTGTGGGTAAAGATCAGCCTCTTCCTCTTTCCAGAGCGGACTCTCACGAAGAGGTACCACAGTGTCCTGAAGGGAGAGGGTGTTGGCTGTCCAATCGATGTGAGGGTTTCGTTTCTTTAGCCAAGTCATACCAAGAATGATGCAAGGGGATCCAAGAGATATTACAAAAAATATTTCTTTGTTCGATAAATCGGGAAAGAGGACATTGGCAGAGATGGTCCATTTGATAGTTCCTTGGTGGTTCTGAGTTCCATCAACATTATAGGCAGTGAATGGTTGAGGGAGTTTGCGAATTCCAGATCTAAGAGCTGGGACAAGGGAGGAATCGATAAAGTTATTTGTGGCTCCACAATCGATGAGAGCGGTGGTGTCGACGCTTTGAGATC
This sequence comes from Heimioporus punctisporus, assembly GCA_038094715.1. Classification (NCBI taxonomy): domain Eukaryota; kingdom Fungi; phylum Basidiomycota; class Agaricomycetes; order Boletales; family Boletaceae; genus Heimioporus; species Heimioporus punctisporus. The sequence goes on along the minus strand of JBBPUN010000312.1, from coordinate 6,305 downwards.
CTGCTTGCAATTGAACTGGAAGATGCATGGTTCGTTCATTTGCTAATCCTACGAGTACAGCAGAGATATCTAGGGAGAGGGAAGGAGACATCGCTACTTCTTCCCTTATTGAAAACCCAGTGAGGGTTCTTCCTTGGTGTCTTCGAAACAGAGCTTGAGGGTTTGAAGGATTTCTCCTTCGTCTTCTCCAGCGGTACGAAGGTTGTTTACATAGGTATCAAGGGTGGAGGTTGGTTTGGCTGGGGGAGGGGGAGCGACAGAGGTGTTGGTTGATTGGATATGTTGGGTATTTCTGAAAGGGTTGGTGGAGGTGGTGGGTTGAGGGCTGGGAGTAGAGGATGTAAATGTATGGCATTGTTGAGTGTTGTGCCCCTTTTTGCGGCATCTAAGGCAGAGGCCTCCTTTGAAACATCTGGCCCATTCTACGGGGGTAAGTTTGGAGAGGCGAACTGCATCTACCTCCATGGTGTTGGGGTCTGGGGCTGAGGAGCGACTGGTGAAGGAGGAGGGGGTCCTGTGTCCCTTGTGAAGGGCTGCGATGCGAGCTTTCTGAGCATGGAACATCTTAGCTTTATTGATCCAGTCATTTATCGTGGTGGGGAGGGAGGACATAGAGAGGATCATGGTCATCAATTGCTGATCTAACCCCAAAGAGAATTGGTCGATGAGGGTGGTTTGGTTGGAGATCTTGGCTTTGGCAGTGAGGTTTTGGAAGTCAGTGATGTACTTTTGGAAACCGTCATCATTTTCTCCATCTGGTCGTTTGGTGGATTTCTGGGTGAGGCAGGCAAGTTCATGGCGTGCGGTGACCTCTGTGTCAAAGGGGTAGAAGGTGGACTCGAAGTTTGCAACAAATTTATCGAAGGTTTTCTCCGAGTTAGCAATGGTTCCGTTGTTAAGACGATCATACCATATTTCTGAGAAGGATATTCCTCGTCCCTTGCTCATCTTGTTCAGGGTGGTCATGATCTTTGTTTGATCGCTGTTGTAAAGTGACAAGTTGATGGAGAAGTAGGCCTTCATGGCCTTGATCCATTGGACTGCATCAGAGGGTTCTCTGGAGAAGTCTGTGGGGAGGGCAGTTTGAGCTCAGTCATTTTGGCTGGGGGAGTGGTTGCTAGGGTGGGGAGGATGGCTGGGATGATGGGTGGTAGGGCTAGGGTTGCTGGGGCTGAGGTTGGTACTGTGGGGTTGCTGTGGTACTGTGAGCCAAGGATTCTGTGACGTCTGGGGGTTGGGGCTAGGAGAGGTTCTTGGATGCGGAGGCTAGAGGGTGCTGTGGATATTTCCTCATCTGAGGACTCTGGGATGTGAAGGCAAGATATGTTGTCTGGAGTGGGTCCTTCTCCTAGATAGGAGGGATGAAAGAGATTCTTGATCTTTTGTTACACGAAGCATCTCTTGAGGGATCGACCAAGACTTACTTCGAGGCAGGACACTCATGAAGAGGTACAACTCAGCCTGGAGGAGATATCTGTACGTTCAAAAGAATGGTTAGTGAGACTATACGCTTTTGGGAAAGCGGAAAGAATGCTTAGGGACTCAAAGAACTAAGGAGGACTCAAGAGCGATGCTAGATTGCGCAGATCAAGAATGGGAAAGTAAAGTACAGGGCAGCTGGTATATATGCTAAGGGACGTGTAAGCATAGAACCCTACGGAATATGGAAGAAGGAAACTACTAAGCAACGATGACAGATATTGCTATGAAGGGGCTGTTCAAGGAAGCAAAAGCAGATCAAGACAAAGAGGAAATGACTAAGTAAGGAGAATCATAGTATGGGGGCAGCCAACAAAGATTAGAAGATGAATGTATTCAAAAGAATAAAGTGGCATGCCAAAAACGATGTGGTAAGAGGGACGAAGATAAGATAGGATGATGATAGAAGAGAAAAGGGAGAAAACCATAACATAACTTGGCATGACTCCCAATGACTCACACAAACTACCATATTTAGATATTAGACACCAAATATGTACAAACAGTAGAATAGTATATAAACCCCCAAGGAGGCTAGGACATTAATTTGTCCTCCTTTGGTATTTCCTTCCAAGACACTCCACTCACTGTAAGGATCATCTCCTTCAGTAAGTAACTGGGCATCTGAATATACCTCCCTTCTGACTTCTTCCCCCTGGTATTCTAACTGGTACTAGACAGGTCAGTTGTTTGGGATAGGCTCCCTGCAATATAAGACTCACCTTGCCGATCTTGGCAGGTCTTACATCACATCATATAGCCGGTAGTGGAGAAAGGGAGGCAGAAGCAAACATAAGGCCAGGGCTTGAACATCTTTGAGAAGCTGAGCATAATATACCAGGTGTGGTTGTAGAGAATAGTGGGGGAGGGAAGAATGGCATCAAGACCATACTTTTCTGTCATGTAAAGACTTGATTTCATCTTTACAGGCATCATACCAGTCCTTTTGTTGGTTTTCTGGCAGTTTCTTTATATCCCTGTATTGTTTTGGTATAATACAATCTCCAGATTTAATTGCAATAGAGAACTATCCACTTATTGGACAACATATCACCATAATCCATGATCTCTCCTTTGGAGGATGTTTCTGATGAAGGATCAGGAGCTGTATCCATTGGTTGCTCCTCCTGAAGTGTATCTTGACCTCTATTGATGTCTTGCTCTATATCAATGATAGGTTTTCACCATGTGCATTGTCAGATAAAATCCTAGAGTGTGGATTTCTAGCAGAGCATTTGTATATCTTAGAATGATGCTGGTGAGTGGATTGTTTATGATATATGAGGTATTCTTGAGGATTTCTAATGGAAGGTAACCAACTAGATGGTCCAGCTCTTGGTTTAGAATCATCTGGTAATGGTTCAGCAAGCTCATCTTCTGATTCTGATGAATCAGGAAGTATATAACACTTGTGCTGAAGTCTATCTTCAAGAGCACTTTGCTGTCCAGTATCTGATTCATTTCTGACCTTACTTGGATCCATTGGTGATGGTATAAAGAGCTTTTGGCTTGAAGATGATCCAGGAGTGAATGGAAATTGATTTTTGGGATTAATGAATGAATGATGCAATTCAGAAGTATCTGATGTGTGTCCAGTATCATCAGATGGATCTGGAGTGAGAAGATTATTTCTTGGTATAGGAAACAAAACAATGACATCTCTATGAGGAGGTTCCGGATTCTTTTCATGAGTGGTTGTTTCTTCATCATTAATTTGTTCACTTTGTGTTGAAATTGGGGCAGGTCTGTTTACCTTGATTCTTGGAACAGTAAGGCAGGGTATTCTCATCAAATGTGGCATTAGTGGCAATGAATACTCTATGCTTTTGTTTGGACCAAAAGTGCCAAGCTTTGCTGTTTGGTTCATAGCCAATGAATATCATCTCTTCTGATTTGAGAGACAGTTTGTCTGGCTGGCCTAGCCTCTGGAGAGATGAATACATAGGCTCTGTATCCAAAAACTTGAAAATAGTTTGCATCAGGTTTGTCTCCATTTTGTTTAAAAACTTCAATAGGTGTTTTCCATTGTAAGCATCTCATGGGTTGTCTATTGTATAAATGTAAAGCAGTCTCCACAGCATCTTGCCAGAATGCTTTGAAAAGGCAGGCATGATGATGCATTGCTTCTGCCTTTTCAGTATGGTCCTGTTAAAGCATTCTGCATGATTATTTTGTTGTGGTATGTGAGGAGTAGAGGTTTGATGGGTAATTCCTCTTTGTGTGAGGAGTGTTTGGAACACTTTTTCCATAAATTCACCCCCTCAATCAGAATGCAAAGAGGCTAAAGTGTGACCAGTAAAGGTCTCAGCCTAAGAAACCATATTTCAAAAGTGACCAGCACAATCTGCTTTAGTGTGCAAAAATACCAATAAGGCATACCCAGATTATTCATCAATAAATATAAAAATAAACTTAGAGCAAGATCTAGGTTCAACAGGCATAGGATCAATAAGATTAGTATGCACAAAAGCAAGTGGATGAGTAGCACACTTAACAGAGTCTTTAAATAACCTATTGATAAGGGTAATTCTCAAAAATTGAACACTTCTACATTACCATCATAACCATCTAGGTTGTAGTTTGTTGAATAGTGATATCCAGTTAGATCTACCTCAACTCTGCCTTGTAATGTTGAATTGAATTGTTTAGCAGTTTATTGTGCAGTGGCTAAAAAGTAATCATCATAAATTTGCTGAATCTCATGAAAGTGATCATAATCATTACCCCAATCTACATTAGCAGTGGTGGAAAGGTTGTCATCCTCATCAGAATCTATCATCATTGAGTTAATATCAACATCAAATATGACAGCATGGACAAAACCTGTTTCTTGGACCACATTAGCCCTTCCTTTTCCCTTTTCTTTTACTTTATTAGTGTGCATTTGAAAACCATTGCGATTCTCTGTTTTTAGTTCTAGGCTTATTTGCCTGGGTTTCTCTTCTGGTAAGGAGGACACTTACAGTGTCCTTGTTATGCAGAAGGAGCTTCATTTGAAGCCTGCTGGTTGTTGTTTCAGTGATTTTGCTGGGGTGGTTCCCTGCAAATTACAGCAGTTCTGTTGCTTTGGTGAGCAACAGATTGGTGATTAAAGGTATTAATGTGAGCAGAGAGTGGTTTTCTTGTAGAAGTCAACTCCATTTCAGAATTGATTCATCTTACAACAAGATCAACCTTGAAGTCTGCCTCAGATATGGTCTGGATAAGCATTGAAGTGAAGGAATGGTAGAAAGATTGTAGTTTGGTCAAAAGAAACATCGCTTTGAAGGATTCTGGCAGATTAAGGCCAGCTGCAAGCATATCATCAAAATAAGTAATGATTGCTGTTATATCTTGCTATGCAGAGCATTCTTGGATTGTTAATCCAGAGGCATGATAAAAAGAGGACCATTGTCCAGCTAGTCCTTGACTGCCAAACAAAAGATCCATCTTATCTAAAAATACTTTAGCAGCAGATGGTTTAGATGTTATGATTTTGTGAATATACTTATAATTGCATTGTTTAGCAAGTGTATCACTTGTAGTGTTGGCAATAATGCCAGCAATACAAAAATCAATGGTTTCCCATTTATTCTGCTCTGTGGCATTCTTGTACTTGTTAAAGGTGAAGGATTCATCAATCCAGTTCCAGAGTGATTGAGAGCAAGGATAGCCTTAAAGATAAGATCTCCAGATAGAGTAGTTGGTTATACCAACAAGGATGGAAATGTGACCAATCATGGTTTGATAAGCCTTGAAATCAGTGGGAACTGAGATGGTTGCCATTGTTAATGTATAAAAAGGTAAAGATCTGTGAATCCAAAATCAGAGAATAGTTCATTATAGATGAGACTAATAGGTGGAAATGTGGTACTTCTCTGCAAGTTTCCCTGAAGTAATCCTAGTGCATGTCCTGTATTTTGAAATCCCTTTTTGGAAAGCCAGATCCTGAATTGCCTCTTTCCTTTTTAAAACAGTGTTTTGCTATTTGGCCTAGCATTTTTGCCTCTCTTCTTTTACAAAAAAGGAAATAATAAAATCTATGTACCAAATATCTTGCCATATATCAGAAATAGGCAAGTATGCATGTGTTTTGAAGGGAATAAAGAATAACCATGGAAAATAATATGGATTCTTTATTTTTGTTTCTAGATCTAGTAGATCTAGGAAAGGGTTGCTGTGAAAGTATGAAAATGCCAAGAATGGCTGGTTTATCCAATAATTAAGATTGACAAATAAAATTGGAGTGTCATCTTTGTCCATTTGAAATACATAAGCACATCTATGGCAAAAAGAGTCTTAATAATCATAATAAGTACAAGGAATGGGCCAAATGCAGTGTATAGATGTTTCAAGAAGTGAAAAATGAGATGAGTTATAAATCTTTGCAAAATCTGCATTTAATCACAGCTTTGATCACAGCTCTTCTTTTTGGTACTTCAGTATACCTAAAACAAGTGTTTTGAATGATTCCTACATCTAACTAAGGGTTAGTGTGCTATAAATGTAGGATTTGCTATTGAAGCTCATAGAGCCTTGGCTGCTTCCTTTGGAAATCCAGTTATATATATGTTTCTATCAAAGAAATGGTTCCATATCCTCACATCTGCACCTTTATAGACATCAACTTCCCTTCAAGCATCCAAATCATTCCATCCCCATTGCTGCACTCTCCAGTTACCATGATAGATATGATAATTGAGCTTGTAGGATTGAATTAAGTGTAGGGTGTGATGAGTGAGGGTGAAGTATTGGACAGGGAAGATTTTATAGCCTTGATCATGTACCACAAAAGATTGGCATGCTTTGTTCAAAGTGCAAGGAAAAGCCCAACCTGCACCTTCATA
>JBBPUN010000311.1:0-15324 GCA_038094715.1 Heimioporus punctisporus | reverse complement strand
AAACGGACAGCCAACACAAAAAGTGGAGTTCCATTCCGCTTCCATAGTCGATGCGCTCGCGATTGCCCCATGCGTGGATAAAGTATGCCTGGAGTTCAGCAGACGCAGCCTCGGGTACGCCCAGTTGCGCGTGAAGGGTCGATGCTTGCTACTTGTACGTCGGTTCGAGTACGTGAGCGAGAAACGCAAGCACATGCCTCTGTTAGTTGGTCATGAAACGTCCTGAAGGCAGGGTTACCGAAGCGCGATGCTTTGTTGTCAATAGGAGGCGTTCGCGCGACGATGTTTTCTACTTGACCTAGGACAGTGAGAATAGGATCGATCCTCTAAACTTTGGCATAGCAAAGCACTGTACAAAGTCAAGGAGATACGTACAGTAGAATCGACGGGGTCAGAGAGTTTGACACTCATGACAGATTCATTTAGCTGTTCGATGAACGCGACGATATTGGCGTGCGTTTCGGAGGCCTGGAAGTCTTGTAGTTGGGCCCCGGACAGAATTCGTTTGGTTGGTGTCTCGAACGACATGGTAGTTGCTGACCTAGTTACAAATTTATTTAATCGATCACTTAACAGGATAAGTGCTACATTACCTTATTTGGATATCGTAAGTCTCAGGCTTGAACTGATGGTGTATCCCTACACATGATATATGTGACGCTTCGATTGAGCTGTATTGTTCGGTGCACAAGAATATATAGCAGATGTCATTTGTACGACCATGTTACTGCAAATATAGTTGAGCGCGAGACACGATATGACAGAATACCTTATTCCGTACATATCTCCACATTTGGGTTTATGCCGTATCTGGGCATGTTATGTTTCAGCGCTTCAGAAATAATTGAGCACTGTCGACGCTGATAACTAGCGCCTTAATACTATCTATCAGTCGATTCATCACTATACGTTTGCGTCAAGAAGAAAAAGTCAAAGTAATAAAACACGCTGACAGGTAGCGTGGCAAAATTTCGGGTGCGTTTAAAACATGTTCTTTTCGGTCGAGACCTGAACGTTGATGACTCGGTGAATTTCTGACATGCAGTGAACGGGGTTTAGTTTAAGGATCTAGTGTACAACGATACGAACTCACATAGACACAGTCCAGATGTTCAGAGCAATCTATACTGCGAAACAGTGCAACCAAGGGATAACTGAGATGAGGATGACTGCGTGTTGGTTATCCTTGTCTCACGTCTGGTGAGCATCTATCACTGGCCCCTTCGGTGATGTGAGCAAGGGAATAGAATCACGATCAACTGCCTCACGTGCTTAGCCACCTTACTGCTAGTCTTCAGACTTCCACTCTACAAATACTCGCTCACAGTGAAATTATGGAGACACAGAATCGCATGCGAGATGAGAGTCCAGCCACGTACGTGCGTCCAAGCAATTCAGTTGGAATTGAGCTGATCAGAATTCTAGACGAAAAAGAATAACTATTAACGGTGAGATCGTCGTGTTGGAGCCCATTCTCTTGCAGACCATTCGAATGTTGTTCTAGATGTCATTCTTGTCACTCAGAAAGCGCATAAATTTCCGCCTGCGAGACGATTTTGCATCCGCTTTTCTGTGGGTGGTACCTCGCAGACAACTAACGTTGCGGAAGAGAAAAACAACCGTACATCTTGGGATGAATCTTTGTCCTTCAAGTACGTGCCATATTTTGTTCGTGATTTTATAAACAACAACGAACTGTTTCAGTGAGGTGGAAGATGATGCGATTTTGCAAATCTGGGTTTTCCGCAAGCACCACCTCCGAACGAAGCTCGATTTATTGGGCAGTTTGTCCGATAGCATTGCAAAAATGTCCAGAAGGTTGAATAATCGAGGTGCGAAGTGAGATCTACTTTTGAATGCACTATGTTGACACATCTATCGCAGTATTTGAAGAAAGCTTCGATGAATCCGGCGACTCTTTGGGAATGACGATCAACTTCAGGCTTACTGTAGCGCCTCTGGAGGAAAATTATGCAGGAGACGAAGCCAATACTCGTGAGATTGACAGCATTTCTAGACCTGATGAGTGATGGCATAGGCGTTTTTGCAGATGACTCTCATACTGCAGATCGCACCACTGAGATTAAGGATACTAATCCCCTCACCCAGACATCCGAGGTCGACAAAAAATTAAGCCTGGCTTCACAGGCTCTTGGGACTGCGACTGAGGCAGTCCAGACCCTCAGGACCTGGACAACGAGCGTTAATGTTCTGAATGATGCAGTCGAAAATCTGCCGAACATTGGTCAAGCCATACAAGCGGTTGATGATACCTGGGGCGTTTTTTTGCGGAGGCTAGAATTGTTTGATCGGATTGCCACTGACATTGTAATGGTATAGTTGGTGTATTCTCCTCTTCTATCCGGAGTCTAATTTTTACAGATTCACCCATATGCAGAGCTAGCCTGGAAATTTATATCAGTCGTAAACAAGGTCTAGTACACATTTTCTAGTATTGAGTACCCATTTTGATGATATCATGACAGTTACTTTTGAATCAACAAAAACGTGACGACCGTATTATCCGTCTAGTGGACACAATAAATGGTACCTTTGAATTCCTTGAGCATGCTGAGCCACTGAAGTTCATCAATTCACACATGAATTTGATGATACAACTGGCCAAGCAAGTTGCCGACTGTGCTCGGTTCATCCTCTCCTATGCAAAACAACGTTATTTTTGTTTGTTCTCACTAACCATTTTTCCTAAATCACTTCCTAATTTTTTGTTCAGTACAACGGCTTGTGAGATACACGCTATCAGATGTCGATGCAAAAATTACATTTTATGAGAATGAGCTTAAAGAGCTGAAGAAGGCATTCCTGGAAGATGTTGCGGTTGAGACGGCGATAGGTATCCAAGATGTGACAAAGGTGGTGCACGAGATCAACACTGTTGTCGTTCGTATAATGAATAACCAAGTGAAGATGGGTGAGCATTGTCTTATTCAATGATGGTTTAATACTGATGGGCATGCAACCCAGCTGAAACCATTGACTTGAACAATCTACAATATGCAAACGCTCGGTGTGTTTGGGACAAACACCATGTTCCTGACATGCATACAGATCTCATCCGAGAAATTTGTCATGTTCTAGACGATCCTGAGGATGATATCCTACAAGTATGCCTCCTCACTGGCGCTGCTGGGTCGGGCAAATCAGCTGTGGCACGCTCAGTCGCTCGACTATACGATGAGCAAAAGAGATTAGGCTCGTCTTATTGCTTTACCCGTACAGATACCACACACCGGAACGCAACAAACCTCTTTAGCAGCATTGCACGCGACCTCGCAGAACTTGATCCGCAGTACAAGTCGGTACTAGCGAAGGTGGTGAAAGAGCGGTCCCTAAGTAGCCTGTGGATGCTTTCCCCCATGGAACAGATGGAGCTGTTCATCATTGAACCGTGCAAGCATCTCGACTTTGTTGGACCAATTGTCATTGTTATTGATGCCCTGGATGAGAGCGGCAATCAAGGCAGTCGCTCAGAGTTAATGCTGGCGATTAAAAAACAGCTCAATGAAAAGTCACTCCCAAGCAACATCCGATTCCTCATTACTGCTCGTCCAGAACATGATATTCTCTCTTCACTTTTGGATACTCCACGACTGGTTCACAAAAGAATGAAAGGGACTGCTATAGGGAGTATGGATGATGCTGATAATGTACCAAGTGGTTCATCGAATGACAACAAGATACGCTCTGCTCGAAAGGGAAAAGGCAAGGCTGCATGAACAACTGAGTGTTCATGCTACTGGGTAATTCTCTGTTTTCTTCTTATGTATAGTTGAAGAGCTATTATGATATGTACTTTACATATCAGGTGTCACAGAAGTAGCTAAGACAAGACTGTTGATATCACCCAATTCCAGCTTTTACTACTATCCTAAGTAGTGAGCCACATCAACATCAACATTCAACTGTATCAATATGGGTGGTAGTTCAGGTGTGTCTTAGGCCTTGAAGCCCTTGAAGATATTTCCATCCATGAGTTTACATTGTCACATCCAACTGTAGTAACAACATTCATGGTCAAGGCATGCACACCAGAGCTTGGAATACACTCAAAGGGGTCAACAAAGGGATACAAAGAAGTAAGGCAAAGTACCAGGCAGTGCACTGTTATGATTATTTGTGGGTAGCAATGAGTTGTAGACCTTGAAAGGGGTTTGGTGGCTATATGGTGCACAAGAGTTGCAGTGTCAGAGTTGAGAGTTAATGAGAAAGTGCTCTTCAGCAGTGAGGCCAGACCATCTAAGAAAAGAGACAAGGTATATTCAGGTAAATACAAGGTAGACCTTGCTTGGTCTTTACAGGTCAAGTATCTACTGCTTATATAGTGAAAAGAAATAACATGGGAAAAGAAGTGTCCATGAGAATGTATGTTGTCAAAGAAGTGTATCAGTGGGAATGGGAATGGTAGTTGTGTGAAAGGGAACAAGGAAGGGTCTAAGAAAAGAAAGGGGGTTCATTGTGGCAAGTTGAATCGTAACATGCACACAGTGCTGAGCTGACTTGCACCAATCCTGGGAAGGTGAGGTGGCATAAAACTTCCTGTATGTTCTTAATGACAATGATGTTTGTGCTGCTGAGGATCTATCTGCTACTCTGGCAACAATGTCAGAGGGATGGTGGGAATTATCATGATGTATATGACAACTGGCACTCCAAACTCAGGCAATGCTGGAATATACAGTAAGACTGTAAAGGTCTTTTTAAGAGCTTTAATTTTCCATGCTCCAGATTGAATATGCAAGGTACTTGCTCAGTGTGGAAGATGGCCTGAAGAAGCTTTACTTTGGAAGAAATGAAATGTATATTATCTCACTTGAATGGCATGCATGGTGGTTGTTACAATTTTCTTCCTTTCTTCATCCATCTTTGTCCTCTTGTCATTAAGACCCATCTATCATCAAATCCTTGGCATGTACATCTCTACTTATGACTATTCACACCTTCTTTTCATCGTAGGCTTTCTGCATATTTCTATCTTCACTGTTTAGTCATACTCATTTCATTTCATGATTCTTTCACTTTCTATGGACAGCCCCTCCATAGCAATGTCTGTCATCATTGCTTAGTAGTTCCTCTTCCTTCATATTTCATAGGATTCTATGCTTATGCATCACCTCCTACTTATACCTGCTGTTTACCATCCTGTACAGTATTCTTGATCTGTGCAATATAGCATCATTCTTGTGTTCCTATGGTCCCAGGGTATCCTTGAGTCCCTTCTCCACTTTTCTAAGCATACAGTCCCATTGATTGTTCTCTTGAATGTACAGATCTTCCCTCTGGCTGAGTCATACCTCTTTGTGAGTGTCCTGCCAGTAGGTCAGCCCTCAGTTGATCTCCAAGAGAATGCTTCACATAACAAAAGATTGAGAATCTCCTTTGTTCCTCCTATCGAGGAGAAGGACCTACCCCAGACAACATATCTCACTTCAGCATCCCAGAGTCCTCTGACAAGGAAACACCCACTACAGCAGCCTCTAGCCCTCACACCAAAGAACCCCTTCTACCCCCAACCCCCAGATGTTGTCACAGACTCCTAGGTTCTCAGTACTGTTGGATGGAACACTTAGTATATAAACTTAGTTAGTAGTTCACACAATACTTTACTATAAAAATGTAACTCTTAGCTGAGTTTAAATTCAGACTCTTTGACCCTGACTTTCATCATTGACCCTGACAAGGAACCCCTCTATTATCAAACAGGTATGTACTGAGTCCTTTCCTAGATAGCGTACTTGCAACAGGTTATGAGCCCTGAGTGGCCAGCAAGCGGATTAATTCCTGCTCTGGTACTTGGACATACCTACCCACTGTGATGTGGCAAAAGCCACTCCTTTGAATGAATGGAGACTGGGTCATGCATTCCATACTGCTATCCACTTCTGATGTGGCACACACCACTCAAAGTAGCAGTCTCCCTGTTTCCTCTGTCTGGAAGGACATGAAGGGCTCTGATTGTTCAGTGATGCAGTTTACCCACGCTCCCTTTCACTAGGATTCCTACTGACAAACCATCCCAGAATGTCCTCCTCCATGATCAACTCCATGCCTAAATTGAATGGCAACAACTACACCCAATGGTCTGGAACAATCAAAGCATATCTCCGCTCTCAAGGCCTCTGGCAACATATTCATCGCACTCATCCCAAAATCCCTCAATCCAGTCCTGCAATTTCCAACACTGCCGGAGTTGTCACCACCCCTGCAGTCACTCCCACTCAAGAGGAAATTGACAAAGTGCAGGACAAACAGGATACATGGGACAATAACAATGACAAAATTGTTGGAATCATCACTCTTACAAGTGAATGCAATATCATTGAGTCTGGAATAGACTTTAATGCGGATGCCACTGAACTCTGGAACATCCTGAAGGCAAAATTCGACAGGCCCACTGTTTCCTCTGCTATCATGGAATTCAAAACCTTTTGGCAGTAACTCTCCCAGAGAACAACTCTCTGGTGTTGGCATTTTCAAAACTCAACAGACACCTCAAGCGTCTATCAGACTACAGTTATTCTATTGGCACCAAGATTGCATCAATGATCTTCATTGCCAAGTTACCAAAGTATGCTGACCCTGTTGTTGCAGCCATTGCTGCTGCCTCCATTGATGTCGATCCCACCACTTGGCTTCCCAAGGCCAAGTTACAGTCTACAACAGACCTTGAAGCCCAGGTCATCATCACCTGGCAGATGCATGCTCAACGCCGCAAGCCGAATCATCCACAGGCAAAGAAAATATTGGCGGTCAAGCATCACATTGGGGACTCCAAGTTTTCACAACAGCAAGGTTCATCTACGACTACTACTACAGGTGACAACACTACTGGTGGTCAAACGAACACAAATGATGGCAAAAAGAAGCATCATGAAGGTCAACGCTCTGATGATGCACAGGCGCAGCGCAAAGAAAAACACAAAAAGCGCAAGGAAAAGTGTGTGGCACAAGCTGCCACATCCTTTGCCTTCACCGCCCCCATCATCCTTAACCCGACTGAAATGATGTATGCCGAATTGACTGTCGACCCATGTGCTCTTGCACACACCATTGGTTTGACCTACTACAGTCCCCCTGCGTTCCCTCAAACCACCACCACCATCTCTCTTGCCTGTCACCTTGAGGTCCCAACAACCTCAAGCACCCTCCATCGTCTTGAGACAGTTGCAATGCAGTGTCTCACCACTCCAACTTCCCTTGCATCCCGGTTGTCCTCACACCCATATACATATCCAACTTGTCCCGAAATGGTCCCGACTCATGCCAAAGATGACTTGGAACACTTCAAAATACTCGAAGACACTCCCACACAGTCGCTTTCACCACTTCCACCTTTTTTTGGACCCGAAAAACCAGAAATCCGACTGCCAGATCCTTCAAAGTCGCTCCGAACTGTTCCCACCTCGTTAGGCACACCAACCAACGACGAAATCAAACCAACCAAACTTGAATCAACCTATTTTGACTTCGACATGACTGACAATAGAGTTTCGCTTGGAGACGAAGAGGACTTGGATGAGTTTTTGGCCAAATATTACAATGAAATGGACACATACATTCATTCAACACATCTCTCTACTACAGGTACTGATGTGCGGGTTTCTACGCCACAGGTAAATAGTATACATGCTTTCCCTGTAGTAGATACAAGTTTTTACAAATCTACTCTACTGAATTTTGCCCTGTGTGATTCATGCAACAAAAAATCAACAAATAACCATGATCACAACCATAACCACAAGCTCCCTTTGGATATGTGGCTTCTTGACTCAGGTGCTTCTGCACATTTCTCTTCTGATAAATTAGATTTTGTGGAATATGTCTCCTTTAATGACCCGATCTATGCTAGTACCACAAATGGAAAAGTAGAAATAATTGGAAAAGGCTCTGTCATAATCAAATTCAGGAATCACTTTGCTAGACTATCACCAGTCATGCATATGCCATCCTGTTCAATTAGATTAATTTCTATGGGCACCCTTCTCAAAAACTCTTGTTTCACTCTTCGGGCCTTACCTGGACTTATCACCATCTGGGATTCTTGTGTGAATAACGCATACCTAGAATTCCAAAATCATGGTTTTAGGGTGCAAAACCCAATGGTGCAGAGGTGACACAAGGAAGAAAGATACAAAGAATAAACGAGTATCCTCAGTGGGAACACTCACTGGATGTCAGAGTATAGGTAGTTTAAGTAAGTATTAATGAGTACACCACAAGGGCAGGGATGGAGTGGCAAGTGGTGGAAGGGAAGAAAGAGATATATTCTGCTTGTCTCAAAAGAGGACAAGAGTGTGCCTCTTATATACCTATGTATATAAGGTTCAATCTGAGATTGAATATCTACTGTATAGTAAGCAGAAGTGATACTATTGGTAGATAGAAAGTATTTGAAATGATGATAAAGCTATTCATAAGCTATTAGTAAACATTTCAAATAAATGAGTCATTCTGCAGTAAATGAATAAGCAGAATGAGTCATGATGACAGATATGTGAAATAAGAATATCAAAGATATGAAATATCTGTCATCCATCAGTCATGAAGTGATGAAAATGACTCAGCATCATTGGTAATGATTCTAGACCATTTGTAAGACTTTTAGAATGTCTTAGAATATAGCAGAATGTAGATTGTTCTGGAACATGGAATGTTCTGGACAAGACATGTGATATGTCATGTGATGTTCTAGACTCCTCTAGTCACGTGTCACTGATTAGTCAGCAGACACTTTTGTCAGACTTGTTATGAATCCTCATTTTTCTACTATTTTTCCATATTTTTCTCCGATTTTATTCCATCTCCTTTCACTCCTTTTCAGACCTCGTCTTACAACTCGCTCAAGGATAATCATGTGACCATCAATCACATGACTCATCACATGACAGGTCTAGACCGATGACTAATGGTCACCATGTACAGCCTTCTACTTCTGATCTTCCATTCCGTGCTATACATGGCTATGCAAAGGCTAGACGCCTCATGCATTTCATTTCCGCTTATCTTTGGACTCATATTCTATTCTTCCAACATTGCCTCACACTGCTCGGCCATACCATCCAACTGCATAATCCCCTCACCAGTCATCGTGACTCACTCAGACTCACTCAGACTCTCCCTGACTCATAACGGTTTAGCTGACACTGCCTAGCATTGCTTTGCCACCTCATGACTGCATTGCCCTGCACTGCACGGATCATGACACCAATAGCATTACTCCCTCATGACTCGTCATGACTCATGACCACAGCCTTGATGGCTATGCCACAGCCTTGACGGCACCGCACCTTATCTCTGACTCGTCATGACTCGTTACGCATAGCTTATTACCATAATAGGATAGTAATACGTACAAATAGAACCACACATGTACAAACAGTAGAATAGTATATAAGGGGCAGGCCCCAGCGACACAAGACTCCCCAGTCTTGTTATTGTCGCCTTTATCCCTTCTCTTCAAGGTGTTCCCTTACCAAGGGGTAATGTCCATAAGGCAGGCCTTTGTGATATGAACTGACTCCCTCCAGTAAAACCCAAGGATATGGGCTGGTTGTATAGAGCTGTGCATCAGTTGGTGCATACCATGAACAGGATGGCAAGTTCACAACAAGACTAGGATAAAGAAAGTCTTAAGAGAAATGTAGTACGAAGTCTACATTCTCAACACATGGTACTGATACTATGTATTGGTTAAGGGCATCACTGGTTCACACACATGATGTACCAAGGGACATGCCTTCTTCGATGTCGGCTGTAGACTTTGATCTAATTCATTGTTGCTTAGGACACTCATCCCCTGAGGTCATCAGAGCTGGCAAAAAACATTTAAAGGATTTTCCTGACGTAAAGATCCCATCTAAGATTGATATCTGCCCTGGATGTCAGCTTGGCAAACAGCTGAATCATCATTTCCCTCATTCAGAGATGCAGGCAACCACTCCATTTGAGTTAATCCATTCAGATCTCAAATCATTTGAGGTTCACTCTTACCACAAGTACAAATATGCTGTTGTCTTCTACAATGATTATATTAAAGGTACGCCCGTATATTCTATAATGATATACTCAGCGCGGTCCTACGGACGAGCTCCATGTAATATACCTATAATGATATACTACCATAATAAGAAATGAGTAAATGATGTAAGTAATCAAATAAGTAAAGGTCTCACCTCAGCGCGGTCCTACGGACGAGCTGAGGTAGCGTAAACTATCATATATGTTTAAATACACTACTGGAAAGGTACAAAGAACATTGTAGAATGTTCTATGTCAAGGTAAAACTAAACAATGAAACGAACAAAGTGTAGTTACGATACAGACGTCCATTGACGGCACGATCACAGTGTCATGTGACTACGACGCTGGCTTGACATCGTCTGACACTCCCCCTCAAACTGGGCGTAGTCCGAGCACCGTCGCAAAGTGCTTCGCCTTCGAATTCGGTAACGCCTTAGTAAGCGTGTCAGCAAGCATGTCATCCGTCAGGCAATAGACAATATTAATGATATGTTGGTCGATAGTATAACGAATAAAGTGGTAACGGATATCGATGTATTTCGTTCGAGCATGGAATTTGCCATCTTTGGCGAGCGCGATAGCGGATTGATTGTCACAATGAAGGGTAGTGGGGTCGGTAGTAGGACCGAAAATCTCGCCCAACAGAGAGTGTAGCCACATCGCCTCCTTCGCCGCATGTGTGGCCGCAATGTATTCTGCCTCAGTCGTCGACAATGCAATGATCTCCTGGGTTTTGACTGACCACGAGATTGGTCCGCCATTCAGCATGAAAGCGTAATCTGAGATAGCATGCCGGTCTTCATTCAAGTTCCTATTCGCATCCGTGTACCCGACAACGGTCGTATTCTCATCTGTGGGACGAAAGGTGATGGCCCAATCGGACGTCCCCTTGAGGTAACGGATAACCTGTTTGGCCGCCTCCCAATGAGCTCAGCCAGGATTCTCGCAGAAGTGGGACAAAATCGAGGTGGCATATGCGATGTCAGGTCATGTACCTATCGCAGCATATGTGAGTGAGCCAATAACTTCCCGATACGGAATATTGCGCATCTCTGCGGTCTCGTCTGGTGTCGTGGGTGATTGGGATTTCGAAAGTGAGGCATTCGGGTCCATCGGGATAGCGAGCGGCTTTGCTTCATCCATACGGTAGCACGTGACAATCAAACCTATGTATGATTTCTGTGAGATGGATAGGGTGCACATACCACGATCGCGTTTGATCTCGAAGCCCAGTAACCAGTGAACTTCACCCAAGTCCGATACTTCGACAACCGTTTGGAGACGGTCCTTTGTCCTGGCCAATAGTTTAGCGTTACTGGATGTGAGCAGCATGTCGTCGACGTGTACAGTGATAATGATGATGTCGTTTCCATCATACCGAAAGAACACGGCATGATCGGATTCGCAACGGGATAGTCCCTGCGACATCAGAATATCCAATAGTTTCTCATACCAACGCCGGCCACTCTGCTTGAGTCCATAAATGGCCTTGACGAGACGTAAGACACGTCGTTCCTGCCCAGGGACAACGTAACCCGGTGGTTGGCGCATGTAGATCTGCTCTGAGGAGTCCAATTCACCGTTCAAATACGCACTCTTAACGTCAAGTTGATGTATTTCCCAATCGTTGATGGCAGCAATCGCAAGGACAGTACGAATGGACGCCAACTTGGCTACTGGAGCAAAAGTGTCGAAATAATCGACGCCAGGTATCTGCATGAATCCCTGAGCCATGAGGCGTGCCTTGTACCACTCAATTTGGCCGTCTGCCCCTTTCTTTATCTTAAAGACCCATTTGCTGCCGACCACATTAGCTCCATCCGGCTTGTCGGCTAAAGTCCACGTTCCGGCTTTCTTCAGTCGGTCTAGTTCCTCATCAATTGCCTTTTTCCATTTCGGCCAATCTGTTTGACGCCTCGCTTCCTCCACTGTCCTCGGTTCCCACCCTTCGATCTCCGCTGCTGCAGCTGCCAATGCAGCCTCCTCACCGGCCATGTGTTCGGTTTCAGCGTCGTTCAGAGGTGGCCCAGGTGAGTGGTGAGTCGCCATACCAAGTGGAAGGGGTGGCTGATTATTGTCTCCCGTAGCAGATCCAGTGCCAGCGAGTACATCGTGCACATAGCGACTAGGCTGGGGTATACGGGATGACCTGTGAAGTGTCGGTGTAGGGGTTATAACAGGGGAATGGTGAGTCGCATCGGTGTCGGTTTGTACTGACGGTGTTTCAGGTGCACTCGTATCTGGCGTGTGTGTGCTTAAACTGTCTTGCTCCCCCACAAGCTCGTCAGTGCCACCGACCTCAACCACATGCTCCCCCTTGCCGAAGCGAACATTCCATTCAACAGACACATTCCATTTCGATGGCCAAAAGATGCGATGGCCCTTACTCTGTGAGTCATACCCCAACCAACACCCTTCGGCTACCTGACTAGACAGTTTAGATGCATTCTCAAGACGAATCCACACGGGACAACCCCAAACACAGAGATGGGTAAGATTAGGAGGGTGTCCATGAATGGACTCATACGGCGTCTTCCCAGAGAGCGCCTTTGTCGAGGTGTGGTTTTTCAACCATACTGTGTGATTTAACGCCTCTCCCCATAGGAAGAGTGGGAGCTTCGCATCGTGCAGCAAAGCATGGACCTTCGTAACAAGGATCCCATTCAAGCGTTCAGCAACACCATTCTGGTGTGGCGTGTCATGAACAGTGAGTTTGCGCGTCGTACCCTTGGCCTCTAGATAGGCCGTGAAGTCATCACTCAAAAATTCTCCCCCACAATCGGTATGCAGAGTTTTTATTGGGACATTGCGGTGTTGAGCTGCCCAAGCCTCGAAGCGTCGATAGGCGTCAAAAGCCTCCAATTTCGTGCGAATAGGGTAGACCATGGACTCGCGTGTCATGTCATCAGTAAACGAAATGTAATAACGTCTACCACTGTTACGATTTCTTGTTTCTCCTGTTCTCTTTTGGACTTATCATTTCCCTTTTGTCTACGATGACTAATCGTTCCATCACCTTCCAGTACTTTCCACCATTTGCTTAGTCACCATTCCTCCACCTTCTATGAACTTCTCTTTGCTTATTTCATCTATTCGCTCATGTTTGTCCTCCAGGGTATATATACCCTTTCACCCCATGTTCCCTTTCTTCTCTCTAACCTTGATCTACTCGAGTCTCCCTCCTGTAGTCCTTACTTTGCAATCTATCTGCCTTCTTAAGGCTGTAACTCCTTGACGTCTGGACGTACGCTTGAACATTCCGCTTGACCCTGCTGGCAACCGTCCCGTTCCAGTGAAGGTCTCACTCTGACTCTCCCGGGTACATTCCTACCCTGAAACCTTAACCTTGTAATCCAGGACCTTTCGAGTCTTACATTCGACCTTCGAGCGTAACAACCACCAAGTGTGTCGACTGGAGTGGGTCCCCATAAGTCCAAGTGGATTTCACCACCATAGACAGTGGATCGAGGTCCCTCTCGAATGGTCGGAGCAGGTAGGCATTTTGCCTTTGACGCGATGCAGGAAGAGCAATCAGGTAGTCCACCAGTCAATGGAGCTAGCTTAATCCCAGTGATCAGCCCTTTGGAGACGAGTTGACGAGCGGCATCATAGCTGATATGACCCATTCGACGATGTAGCTCCATGATTGTAAGTCGTTCTTCAGTGACATGAGCAGAACCTGATGAGACATGTTCCACATGATACAGGCCTCGCGATGTCTTCGGGATAGTCCCGATAACTGTGCCATCACCAGAAGTGATCGTGCAGTGGCCACCTGCAAAAGTGGTTGAGTATCCAGCATCATCAATATGGCCAATGGAAATCAAGGTGAATCCAAGGTCAGGCGCGTACAGGACATCAGTCAGCCAGATTTTCGACATATTGGATCCATTCGGCACATCAATCAACATATTGCCAGCTGCGACTGTAGTGAAGGACTGCTGGTTGGCCGCATCAAAACCCTTGGGAGGTGTTGATCAGAACGTTTCAAATCGGTCACGGTATGGGGACAAATGGTGGGTAGCCCCTGAATCATAGACTTTGACTGTCGTGGTAGACTCCACAGGTTCAATCACAGCGAACGCGGCTGTGCCGGGCATGGCGATGGACCCAAGATCCCAGTCATCCTCAGCAACCTCCGAGAACCAGTCTTCGTTGTCTTCCGACTCAACATCAGCAAGACTTGGTATTTCATCGCTGTCGCTATCAAATCCAGCGCTCAGGTAGACTGTCCAGGCACCATCGGTGTCATGTGCCTCCGTCGTGTTAGCACTAGGTTTTGTTTCGGGGTTCCCTCCTTTAGATCCCTTCTGCGCGTTCTTACCGCCATTGGTACTCGGCTTCTCGGATCCATCCTGAGGGGGACTTGGTGTTGAGAATGTAGACTTCGTACTACATTTCTCTTAAGACTTTCTTATCCTAGTCGATCACAAATGTCTACTGACTAATCAGTGACATGTGACTAGAGGAATCTAGAACATCACATGACATATCACATGTCTTGTCCAGAACATTCCATGTTCCAGAACAATCTATGTTCTGTCATGTTCTCAAACATTCTAGAAGTCTTATAAATGGTCTAGAACCATTACCAATGACGCTGAGTCATTTTCATCACTTCATGACTGATGGATGACAGATATTTCATATCTTTGATATTCTTATTTCACATATCTGTCATCATGACTCATTCTGCTTATTCATTTACTGCGGAATGACTCATCTATTTGAAATGCTTACTGATAGCTTATGAATAGCTTTATCATCATTTCAAATACTTCTTATCTACCAATAGTATTGCTTCTGCTTACTACACAGTAGATATTCAATCTCAGATTGAACCTTATGTACATAGGTATATAAGAGGCACACTCTTGTCCTCTTTTGGGATAAGCGGAATACATCTCTTTCTTCCCTTCCACCACCTGCCACTCCATCCCTGCCCTTGTGGTGTACTCATTAAACTCTTACTTGAACTATCTATACTCCGACACCCAGTGAGTGTTCCCACTGAGGATACTTCGTTTATTCATTGTGTCTATCTTCCTTGTGTCACCTCTGCACCATCGGGTTTTGCACCCCGAAACTTGGGCACTTATCCTTTTTGTGCCCTTTGCCACCGCAATTCCAGCAAACTCCCTTCGGCTTCTGGTTCGATGACTTATCTTTGCCTTTTGACTTTCCTTCCACTGACAACGCAGCACTCTTCTCTTTAGGCTCGCTTCGTGAGGACATCGATAGGCGGTCATGCTCCTGGAGCACATAGATCATGAGATCATTGGCGTC
>JBBPUN010000310.1:0-15336 GCA_038094715.1 Heimioporus punctisporus | reverse complement strand
TAAAGTTTAACTGTAGAGCAATATTTAGATAGTCAATAAAATAAAATATGCTAATACTACCTAAATGATTTTTGTAATTATTTATGTAAATTTACATTTTGAATTACATTTTATTTGCCTCTAAATTGTGTAAAGGTGACGTTTGAGGGGTTGACATGGGAAATTACCTCGTTTTTAAACAAGGTCACTCAGCTGTTCAAATCAGTGGCTGTGGTGTCTACCGATTCTGCGGTTCTCATGCTCGCGCTCACATGACCCTGACTTCTTTGCTCGCTCCTTTGACTTTACCCTTTGAACGCGTGTATGTATGTCTGCCCCTATTTTTCTGTCAAATTTTCGAGCCAAGCTTTTTGTTTGCCTACCAAGGTTTTCGACTTGCACATGCATTAGACTGGAGTTTTGGCCAGCAACGCGATGACTACGGCACCCTCATCATGCGGTCGCCGTCTCGCGTGCTCTCCTTCTCGTCCTAGCACTCGCTCTCACGTTTAACGTTTAACAATTGCGACGACAATGAAAATGACGACAGCATAATCATCGTGCGACCGTCGTCGTCTCATTCATTCGTTTTCCTCGCTTCGTCGACCTCAGTGTCCTCACCCCCATGATTCATCGTTGCATTGTAGTGACTCCACGATGACGATAACGACAACGACAGCGCGTCGTCATTGCCGTCCCTTTTTCTCCCTCTCGCCCCACTCCACCACTGGCACCCACGCCCGCCTCCTCACCCTCACGCTGGAAGCCCGCAAATGAACGCGACGGCGATGACGACGATCGTATAATCGTTCCCCTTCTCGCACCACCACCCTCACCCACTGTCTCCCTCTCCTCTTGCCCCCTCTTGCCCTCGTCCTTGCAATTGCATTGTGATGGACGCGGCGACGACAACGATAGTACGGCCACCATCATTAGCTCGCCCTCTCGCTCTCATTTCATCCTCACCTCCATCCATAGCCATCGCCCTTGCCGTCTGTCGCCCTCGCCCTCACTGTCGCATTCCAACAACCCTGCGACGACGACAACGACGACGACAGCGATGTCCACGTTGTCGTTATCGCCTCGTTGGCCCTCTCTCTCGCTTTCACCGTTGCATTGCAACGAGCCGACGATGACAGCAACGACAGCACGGTCATCGCGCGGTCGTCCCAGCCGCCGCCGTCTTGCTTGTGCCCCCTCGCTCTCGCTCTTGTTCCACCCCTCGCACTCGCACTCACACAGGCCCCGGATCGATCTCAAGCCCTGGCTCTAAGGCCGAGCCGGGCTGTCATATTCTCAGGGCTCGGGGCTTGGCCTGACGATTCTGAAAGCCCAAGCCTCCAAAAGCCGGGGCTTTCAAGCCGAGCGGGGCTGGCACAAGTGAGATAGATGCCCTGGGATCTTAAATACAACAGGCTAACGATAGTATTCTGAAGTGGTCAGAAAAGGTGACCTACCAAAAAAGCGACAACATCCATGACTGGTTTGACGACGGAATTCGACAGTGGGGCTAGGACACATTTCCATCAAACATCCTTCGCGAGTGTAGTGCCAAGCAACTTGTTTATGCTTAAGCAATACAATACGAGTAAGGGATGAAGAACATCCCCCATGTACTCGAGATGGTGTAGAACGCTGAGGAAAGAAACGAATCTGAAGAACGCCTGAAAGACACTGTACGTGAGGACGAGTGCGAGGTCGAAGTAAACATAACTTATGGATATCTCCGGGAGACATGTTTGAGGAGGGGAACGGGATGGATGAATGTATCTACGATACATGTGTGATGTATGCTATGTAAAAGAGGAGGATGAAAGGAAAGTGGGGGTGGACGCAAGCACGGAGTACGAGCCAGTCTGGAGCTGTCACGTACATGAGCTGCGAAGGTGGTATGGAAAGGAAGAGATGCGATGGAGCTCACGTGCTCGAGGCTCAGGAGGTGAGCGGGTACACAGAAAGTGTAGCGCAGTAAGTGCGACGAAGTAGTAGAAACGAAAGGGGTCGTAGCACAAGGAAGATGAAGATGAAGCGCCACTGTGATTGCTAGTTCGAAGACTGGGCCCTCATGTGATCACAAAGAGCTATCGTTGGTGATGTCCCAACTTTTTTTTCGTCATTATCATACTGCCGACTTACGACTCCTTACGGCTGCCTTAAAGGTCCTGCTAAACCCGTTTTGGCATTATAAGACCATTATAATGATCATTATAATGGCATTTCAATGGCATTTTAATGGCATTTCAATGGCATTTTAATGTAAAAATTATTATAATGTGGTACGATCTTATGTTAAGATATGGTAATCAGTTCTCATGATTACAAAAAAGTTGGGACAGAACCTGGCTTGTTTTCATCATTCTCTCTCGGCGCAGTTTTCCCTTGAAACTACGGTCACCATCGTGAGCGTCGGCGCCTACACCATACCTCCGCGTGAAACCACTCGCCACTTCTCCTCCAAGTAGTAAGTACCCTGTATCATCCTCGTGGTCATGAGACTGTTTTACATGATGTAAGCATTTTAAAAGCTTCATTTTCGTAAAGGTGAAAGTTTCATGAACTCTGCTTTTCGCCGGGCCTTTGACGGTGACATATTATACCTTTGCTGGCGTGTTACTGCCCCCTTGTCATGTATATCTCTCGACATTGCTCTCGTGGCCGAGGTCACCATTCAACCTGCCATAAACCCACAGGACGGTCACCTCCGTTTCCATCCCCACAATTACCCTGATGGCAGTGGTCGTACATCACCATCGGCGTAATTTGACTCCTTCAGAATGATCAACCACGCTTCACCCCCACCAGATAGATCGCGCATCAAGCTGCACCACTTTGCTACCAACAAGCCCCCCCCCCTCTCGCACAATGGTCATTCACCCGTCTCTGATGTCGACTTTCAAAGCAAGTGGTCTATCTATGGCATGACTGGGTTGTAAATGGTAACCAAAAGGACAAGGACTCAGGCAAGCAACCGAAGACATTGCGCACCTACTTTCTATTGAGATGCTAGAGCACAGGCTGTTACCTCTTTTCGAACAACATCAAATTACTCAAACGGACCTACGACTAACAAGAGGTGGCATACAAGAAGAACGCCGTCAAGGTCAACTTGTTATAGTACATCAAGTGTGCATCTACAAGGTAGGCAATTGACTTGAGCTGTTCCATTTGCTGACACGCGGCTAGTATTTAACGACGTGGAAAGGGTCAAATAAAAGTAACCTAGAATTCTCTCCGAGTTTATGGAATTGCAGCAGATGACCAATAACAAAGTGACAGACAGACACGCCTGTGATTCTCGTTCGTGGCACCATGAGTCAATACAATATCTTACATTTACAGTACTTCCTCATCTCCTATATAAATTTTACGTCAAAGATCACGTCGGGTTTACTTGGTCGGTAATCTGTTCATGTGGTGGTTCGGTCGCAACATACATTTTCATTTGCGGATTCCTTAACCTGCGGGTCAAGCGGAACTACAGGGACTTTAAAAACGGTGAGTAGGATTCGACCTCATCGAGTCGGCCATTGACTCCTGATTAGCCAAGGTGGTCAAGTACGACGTGCTTTGCAGATTTCTTTTTACTGGCAGCACCTTGCTATCCTGTGTTTTTCCTCGTGTGTCGACAGCTGTTTTTGTCTCAGCATTGTCTTTCATTCTGCTTCTCTATCCTCATATCGCGCAGGGCGCGTTTGGCTTTGCGATGTCGACGTCGAAACTGATTGCGGAACTACAGGTGGCAACCATCAATGATAAATTCTGCGACAATGTATGTCTAGTTGATGCACCATTATGTTCTTTAATGGTTTTTCTTTCGGATCTAGTTTGCACGGTATGACAAATTGAAGAACAAAGTGCCAATGATCACAACTTCGGTATTACCGGAGACAAATAGACTCATTCCGTCTGGGCTTGTTATCGAACCTGGCAAGGATATATTTGCAAAACAGGACGAGGAAAAGACAACAAGTGTGGTGTGGAATGAGGCTGTGGAAGGTGAAGCATGGTCAGAGGAAGTGCCAGTGGGGTGGTGGGGGATGTGCAGGAGAGCGAACCCGTTTGTCTGCCAGACGAGCCTGTAGAAGAAACCAGGCAGACGGCGCTTTTCTAATTACTCAGACTCTCTCAAAGCCCGCTCTCAGATCGGCACAGTTGTATCATCCTGGTAAGGCCAAAGGAAACCCAACATTTGACCTAGATCTACATTTATCTGTGAGAAAAAACAGAGTCTCTAGTCCGACTTTATGACATTGAATAGCCGAATAATGGTAGTCAAAAAGTTCCCACTAAAAAGAAAAAAAGAAGGTTCGGAGGTCAGAGACCCACATGAATAAATGGAAGCCACTCTAGAAACGACTCGTTCCTGTCCCGAAGTCGTCCAACAGCATCATGCAATGCCCGTGCCGCCCTTCTGTAATCCGGTATCTTCCTGTCACCACCACCAATGCCCTCGAACAACTGCTGGTAAACGCCCTTTGCCAACTCGGGCGCAATCCTGTCACTTATCGACCACATCGTCCCAATCACCCTTCCATACCCAGAAAACAACATCCCCGCCGCGATATGAATCGCCTCGTCCGACAGATCCTCATCCCCCGTCGCTGTCTGACACGCAGACAGAAACGCGAGCCCGCCCTGAGGGCGCGATATCGATGTCATGTCAGACACCCTCAGATGCCGTCCATCTGCCAGACACAGACCGCTCTCGATCGGATTCATCCTGTCTTGGATACCATGGCACGCAAAGTGCACCCAGTCCGTTACCTTCATCAGTTTGAGTACCTCTTCGACCGTTCCGAGTGTGGACTCTCTCAGCGTAATGGAGGGACGCGGGCACCCATCAATTACCATCTTAATGTGCTCCAGTTCGGTGACCACACCAGGCAGTCTACGTTGGCCGTCTGAGAGTGGCTGGCCGACTGTGAGAAGGCAGATATCGTCGTTTCGTGTGGCGTCCATTTCAGGCGAGGGTGTAAGGATGCTGAGGGTAGGAACATAGGATGAGACAACATACTCATACACTTTATGTCCGGGTTCCAAATGATCCTTGTCGTAGAAACCAGCAGCATGTAAAGGAAGGAACGTGAAAGGTCCAGTGGGACACCAGAAAATCCTCGGAAGCTCTCCGTCAACAGTGACCTAGTTAAAAGGTGAATGTTAACGCTCGAACAAAAAGGGAGAAACAAGAAATAGCTACGTACAGACAACGCGAGGGCGTCAAGAACAGGTTTTACAACACATTTCCACAGAGGTGACAGGATCAACTTCCACTTCACGTCCTCACCCTGTTCTAGAGGTTTCCCATACCTGTTGTGACGAGGCATACTTCGAAGAGGACCAACCAACTTGTCCAATGCGCTCTCCACCTCCTGACATCGCGTGATAGAGAAATTCGGGAGCGGTACGTGAATGACATGGTCAACATCAGCAAGAACGATCAGTGCATCACACCTCGTTTCGGCAGCATTCAGGAATACGACCGGCCCAGCGTGCGCTGAAGCCCGAAGATGAGAAAACTCTTTGCGAAGGAGGAATCGTTCAAAGCCTGGCAATGTTTGAATTTCCTGCAGCAGTTTGTCTTGTTCAATCGCAAGCTGAAGGTGTTTGTCAGCCCGTTCTTGGAGAAATTCAAGTTCAGTTGCAGACAATTTCGTAGTGAGGGCCTCATTTAACAAACGATCTTTGCGTGCGGAACTCGCATGCTCCAAGGCAGTAGAGAGCTCGCAGAGTCTGTGGGCATGATTTGGATATGTCGAGGACAGTTCATCGAAGGAGCTGCATAGCTGAAACAGTTCCTCCCATACGACCGAGCGTCCTTGTTCAAGCCATTCGACAGCCAGCTCCGGAAAGTCTGAATCCAAAGCCGCAGCCGCAGCTTCGCGGACCAGATCAGCACCTTGCTTCAGCTCGTGGTAACGACGTGCAAGAGGGAGGCCAATCCATGCGAGCTGTGGGAAGAGGGCGAGCGCAGTGGAATATGCGCCAAGGAGGGTGTGGTGGTCAAGAAGATGGGCGCACTTTATCCAGTTCTTCGATGCACTAAATCGAGCGTTGATTGGACCCATAGAGAAACAAGCCGCACTTGAGTATTGTAAAATAGCATCCTCCAGATCATTCCACTCTCCAAGGTGTTCGAAACGAGCAAGAACTGAATCTCCTAGCAAATTCAAATACGTAGATTTGTTAAGATGATCATCGGGGGTAAGATGAACAGCATTGCGTAGCCCTGAAATCACTTCTTCCAAGTCCTCTAGGTCCCCTAGATGCTTGAAACGGGCTGTCAGAGTATCTGAGAGGTTGTGTAGATAGATAGGCTTGTAAGGGTGGTCATTAGGGGTAAGGTGAACTATGTCTCGGATTATGGAAATCGCTTCCTCCAGGTCATCTAACTTTCCGAGGTGCATGTAACGGGAATGCAGAGTGCTGGCAAGATTGTTCAAGAGCGGAGAACTCCTAGCAGGATAATCGCGATTGTCAATATTTAAAGTTAGAAGACGAACAGCGGCCCTGTGCCTTGACACTCCTTCTTCCAAGTCATGCAACTCTCCGAGCTTCTTGAACCGGGAAAGAAAATTACTACCTAGGTTACTCAGAAACGCTAGTTTTTCCTGGTGACTGTCTGGAGTGAGGTAAATAACATCCAGTTGTCTTGAAAGCGCCTCCTCCAGGTCAGTTGGCTCTCCGAGGTGCTCAAAACGAATTTTTAAGAATGCACCAAGACTGTTCAGAAAAGATGGTGTGTCTTTGTTACGATGACCATCAGGAATAAGGCGAATAGCATCTCGTTGCCTTGCAATTGCTTCCTGTAGGTCATTCAACTCTCCATGGCGCTCAAAACGAGTCGCCAAGGCACTGCTGAGATTATCCTGATAAGAGTGCTTATCTGGATGGTCATCACGGGTGAGATTAACAGCAGTAAGAAGCACCAAAATTGCTTCCCCTAGGTCATTCAGCTTTCCAAGGCACTCGAAACGAGTTCTCAACGAATTCCCGAGATAGCTTAAAATGAAAGGTTTGTTAGGGTGACTATCAGGCATAAGACGGACAGCATCTTGTCGTCTTAAAATTGTTTCATCTAGATCCCCAAGTCGTCCTAGCCGTTCGAAACGCATTCCTATGTAAGCGCCAAGATTGTTCAATATCACAGGTTTGGCAGGATGTCCGTCTAGAGTGAGGTGAACAGCAGTCCGAAGTGCTAAAATGGCCTTCTCCAGGTCATCTGGTTCTGCTAGGCATATGAAACGGGTCTGTAAGGAAGCACCAAGGTCTTCGAGAAATTTGGGTTTGAGGGGGTGGCTATCAGAAGCAAGATGAACTGCGTCTTGTTGCCTCCGAATTGCTTCCTCCAAGTCACTGCACTCTCTGAGGCGCTGAAAACGCAACATCAGGTATGTACCAAGAGAATTTATCCACATAGCCTTGTGAGGTTGTCCATCTGAAGTGAGGTAAATGGCTTCCTGAGACCTTGAAATTGCATCCCCTAGGTCCTCCATTTTTCCAATGCGCTCAAAACGAATCCACAAAGAGATTCCGAGAGTGTACAAACCAAAAGGTCTTTCGGGGTGACTGTCAGGCATGAAATGTAGAGTGTCTCGTTGCACCGCAATTACACCCTCAAGATCCCCGAGTTGTCCAAGACGTTCAAAACGCATTTTCAGACAAGTACAGAGGACGTTCAGAATGATATATTTCCCAGAGTGATTGTTTTCAGGGATTAGTTGAACAGCGTCCTGAGACTTCGAAATGGCTTCTTCCAGGTTATCCAACTCGTTGTAACGCTTAAAGCGCATTGTCAAGCAATTGCTAAGATCAGTTAGGTGTCTAGCTTTGCATGGGCGCCCATCAGGGGTGAGACAAATGATATCCCGCAACCTCAGAATTGCTTCCTCCAGGTCGTGCATTTCTCCGAGGCGTTCAAAGCGCATCAGTAGAGACTTGCTAAGATTATCCAAACACCCATGTACTTGTGGGTGGTCATCAGAGATGAGGTGAATAGCCTCACGTCGCCTCTGAACTGCTTCCCCAAGATCTTCTAGTTCCCCAAGATGTTGAAAGCGCTGTATCAGAGCTCCACCAAAGTTTTCAAGAATGACAGGCCTGTAAGGATGACAGTCAGGAGTGAGGTGAGTAGCATCCCGAAGTGTTGAGATTGCCTCTTCTAGATCACCCAGCTTTCCAAAGTGCTCAAAACGCATCAATAAATATGTACTTAAGTTGCCTAATTGTTTAGGCATATGGAAATCATCATCAGGAGTAAGGCGAATAGCATCCCGTTGTCTCGAAATCGCTTCGTCCAAGTCAGCCAGCCGTCTAGAGCACTTGAAACGAGTGACAAATGTGTACCCAAGATTGCAAAGGAATGAGTACTTCTGGGGGTCATTGACCTGGGCAAAGTGAACAGCTTTCCAACACAAAGAAATCGCTTCCTCCAATTCGTGCAACTCCCCTGTATGTAGACACCGCATTGACAGTGCGATTCCAAGATTTGATAATTTTCCAGAGTACATGCTATCAGTGGATGCGATAGACCCAATGGATGCCTTCATGACAGAGATGGCCCGGTGCAAGTCATCCAGGTTCCCAAACTTTTCGAAGCGCTGGAATAACCAGCTACTTAAAGTCCACCTATCGCTGTTTGCCGACGAAGGAATGGCATATCGCACAACAGATGATGATTTTCCATGGTTAATCAAATCGGTGAGTCCTGCACGGAGCTGGAGCTTGAAAAGCATAGCCTTGTTCATATACGTGTAAGGTTGATCTGTGTGACCCATGGAATGGGTAACAGGTAAACCGCGATGCAATGAAAACGAAACAGCAAATGAAGAAGTTTCGAAAATGACAAGGTGATTGCAGATCAACTTCACCATCGCTAAATTGGCCTGGGTAGTCACACAACGAGCAGAGTAAACATTGAGCACGTGATTAAGCCACTCCGTGGCACACTCTAGATCATGTTTTCCCCTCTGCTTTCGATAGGGCGTCAGAGAGCTGTGTTCTTGATTTGTTGGGTCCATACAACCATCTTTGAGTCCTACGATTGACTGTAACACATTAATTTCTAACTGACTAAGATGAAAACACACTACTCACGCAATCAAGGTTACCAAATGAAAACAATCCATCTTTATCACGTCTTTGTCGTCTGACAGAAGCCAAAAAGGGTGAAAAAGATGATATAACGTCCTGATCGTTTGAGAAAATGTACGCTGTCATAGCATGAGGACTCAACATCCTTTAGAAGTTTATCCCACTTACCAGGGTCATCTCCACTTCGGTCTGGTAGTTTATTCGTAGCAACTATAGATTTTTGCAACGGTATCACGTCGCTTGACATCGGCTTAAGTGGGCAAGCCAAGGTCAGAAAAGGGATTTTGAGGGTCATATTTAATCTATGATTTGTATTAGTGAGTGCAGGTATCACTACAAAAAATGTGTAAACTCACATCAGAATCAATCTAATCCACTCAAGGGTATCATGGTTTACTTGTAGCTCTTCGATATCGGTCCTCCATTCTCCACTAGCGTGACAAATCACACTGGACGACCCAGCAGTAACTCGCCCGAGATAAAGGACAACATTAGTTTTTCGGACATCTTCTTTGTCGTCAGTAACCATTACAGACATAGAACCAGCTTGTACTTGTTTCATCCAAGATGATATGCGAATTGCAGGTAAGATTTTGTAGATCGTCTTGTAGTCCATGCTGAATGGGAGTCAGCTGATTGGTAAATTAATTGTACATGTTGAACGGAACGCTTAGTATTCATACTTAGTAGATAGTTCACACAATACTTTACTATAAAAGATGTAACTCTTAGCTGAGTTTAAAATCTTAAGTCTTTGACCCTGACTTTCATTATCGACCCTGTCAAGGAACTACTCGACAATCACACAGGTATGTGCTAAGTCCTTTCCTAGATAGCGCACTCGCAACAGGTTATGAGCCCCGAGTGGCCAGCAAGCGGATTAACTTCCACTCTGGTACTTGGCTGTACCTGCCCACTGTGATGTGGTGAAAACCACTCCCTTGGATGAACTGAGACTGGGTCATGCGGTTCACATCGCTACCCACTTCTGATGTGGTCCATACCACTCAAAGTAAAAGTCTCCCTGTTCCCTCTGTCCAGAAGGACAGAAAGGGCTCTGATCGTTCAGTGATGCGGCTTCCCCACGCTCCCTTTCATTAGGTTTCTTACTGACGAACCATCCCAGAATGTCCTCCTCCATGATAAACTCCATGCCGAAACTGAACGGCAACAACTACACTCAATGGTCTGGGACCATCAAAGCGTATCTTCGCTCTCAAGGACTCTGGCAACACATTCATCGTACTCGCCCTGAAATCCCTCAAACTACCCCAGCCGTTACCAATGCTGCTGGAACTGTTACCACTCCTGCTGTCACTCCCACTCGAGAGGAGATTGACAAAGCACAGGACAAATAGGACACATGGGACAACAATGATGACAAAATCGTCGGAGTCATCACCCTCACAAGCGAGTGCAACATTATCGAGTCAGGCATTGACTTCAATGTGGAAGCCACTGATCTCTGGAACGCCCTAAAGGCGAAATTTGACAGGCCCACCGTCTCCTCCGCTATCACGGAGTTCAAAGACCTTCTGGCAGTCAACCTTCCAGAGAACAACTCTCCAGTGTCGGCATTCTCGAAACTCAACGGACACCTCAAGCGTTTATCGGACTATGGCTATTCAATCGACACCAAGATTGCATCAATGATTTTCATTGCCAAATTACCAAAATACGCTGACCCTGTCGTTGCAGCCATTGCTGCTGCATCCGTTGACATCGATCCCACCACACGACTTTCCAAGGCTCAATTGCCATCAACAACGGACCTCGAAGCTCAGGTTATCGTCACCTGGCAGACGCACGCCCAACGCCGTAAGCCGGACCATCCGCAGGCAAAGAAGATTTCTGCGGTCAAGCGTCACACCGGGGACCCAAAGTTCTCACAACAGCAAGGATCATCTACGACAAATACTACAGGCGACAACTCTACTGGTGACCAAACGAACGCAAACGGCAAGAAAAAGCGCCGTGAAGGCCAACGCTCGGACGATGCGCAGGCACAGCGCGATGAAAAACGCAAAAAGCGCAAGGAAAAGCGTGCGGCGCAAGCCGCCGCATCCTTTGCTTTCGCTGCCCCCATCATCCTTGATTCAGCCGACACGATGTACACCGAATCGACCATCGACCCGCGCGCACTTGTGCACACCACCGGTTCAACCCACTACGGTCCCCCTGCGTTCCCTGAAATCACCACCACCGTCTCTCTCGCCTGTCGCCTTGAGGTCCCAGCTACCTCAGGCACCATCCGTCGTCTTGAATCAGTTGCGACGCGGCGTCATGCCGCTCCAACTTCCCTTGCAGCCCGGTTGTCCTCCCATCCGTACGCACATCCGGTTCACCCCGAAACGGTCCCGACTCACGCCGAAAACGACACGGAACGCTTCGAACTCATCGAAGACACTCCCACGCGGTCGCTTTCACCGCTCCCATCACTTTTCGGACCCGAAAACCCGGAATCAACGCTCCTAGACCCTGTGGTTTCACTCCCAGTCAACTCTACCTCGTTTGGCACACCATCCAGCGCCGAAATTGACCCGATCGCACTCGAGTCGACCTATTTCGACTTCGACATGGCCGACGACACAGTTTCCCTTGGAGACGAGGAAGATCTGGATGAGTTTCTGGCAAAATACTACAATGAAATGGACATGTACGTTCATTCACAACATTTTTCTACTACGGGTACTGATGTGCGGGTTTCTCCGCCACAGGTAAATAGTGTACACGCTTTTCCTGTAGTAGATACAAATTTTTATAAATCTACTTTACCGGATTTCGCCCTGTGTGACTCTTGCAACAAGAAATCAACGAAAAGTCATGATCACAGCCATGACCACAAGCTCCCTTCGGACATGTGGCTCCTTGACTCAGGTGCTTCTGCACATTTTTCTCCTGATAAATCAGACTTTGTGGAATACGTCCCCTTCAATGACCCGATCTATGCTAGTACCGCAAATGGGAAAGCAGAAATAATTGGTAGAGGAACTGTCATCATTAAGTTCAGGAACCACTTTGCTAGACTGTCACCGGTCATGCATATGCCATCCTGTTCTATCAGATTAATTTCAATGGGCACCCTCCTCAAAAACTCTTGTTTCACCCTTCGGGCTTCACCTGGACTTATCACCATTTGGGACTCCTGTGTGAAAGACGCATACCTAGAGTTCCACAATCATGGCTCCGATACTATGTATTGGTTAAGGGCATCACCGGTTCACCCTCATGACGTACCAAGGGATATGTCTTCTTCAATGTCGGCTATAGACTATGATTTAATTCATCGTCGCTTAGGTCATTCATCTCCCGAAGTCATCAGGGCTGGTAAAAAACACCTAAAGGATTTTCCTGACGTAAAGATCCCATCAAAGATTGATGTCTGCCCTGGATGTCAACTTGGCAAACAACCGAATCGTCATTTCCCTCCTTCAGAGATGCGGGCAACCGCTCCATTCGAATTAATTCATTCAGATCTCAAGTCTTTTGAGGTCACCTCCTATCACAAGTACAAATACGCAGTCGTCTTTTATGATGATTACACCTCTACTGCTTGGACGATCCTCATTAAAACGAAGGATCAGACGCTTAAAGTGATCAAACAATGGTTCGCCTTAGTCCGAAATCAGTACAATGCCATTATAAAACACTGGCGCTCTGATGCTGGAGGAGAATATACCTCCAAAGC
The DNA here is from genome assembly GCA_038094715.1 of Heimioporus punctisporus. Lineage (NCBI taxonomy): Eukaryota > Fungi > Basidiomycota > Agaricomycetes > Boletales > Boletaceae > Heimioporus > Heimioporus punctisporus. The sequence goes on along the minus strand of JBBPUN010000310.1, from coordinate 2,579 downwards.
TTTTACTGAATTCCTCAAGGACAACGGTGTGAACATCCAACAGTCCGCCCCCTATGCTCACCAGCAGAATGGTAGAGCGGAGCGCCTTATTCGTACTTTAATGGATAAAGCTCAGGCTATGCGGTTACACGCTTGCCTACCTCCTTCATACTGGGAATGGGCTCTGCTTCATGCAACCCACGTTTACAACAGGACCCCTCAGGCACGCCTTCGTTGGGATACACCCCTTACACTACTTCAGGGGGAGAAACCTTCGATCTCTCACTTACGTGTCTTTGGCTGTGGTTCCTACGTGCATATACCAGAAGAAAGGAGAGGTGGAAAACTGCAACCTAAATCGCAGTTAATGATCTATCTTGGCGTCGCCCAAGGAAGTGATTCGAACTACTTATTCATGAGTCCAAACAATTCTTTAGTCACCTCAGCTCATGCAATATTCAACAAAAATCTCTTCCCTAGATGCCCTGGATCGAAACCTCATCTACCACACTCTGGTCCTACGCCCCCAGTCCACTCGCACGATGATGATGATGAGGATTCCTCCTCAGATTCTGATTCTTCTTCCTCTGATTGGGAATCTGATGCGGCACAGCCCGCTCCCCGATCCTTCTCACCTCTCAGGCCTGGTTCTCCTGTACAAAACGAACCTGGAACTCCTCCACAGACCCCTAGTCCTGTCTCTCCAGCTCCACCACAAACACCTCCCTCCAATTGTCCTCCTCCTGTTGGACCTCCTCCTATACCCAGACGTAGTGAACGCTTACGCAACCCACCTACACGCCCTGGAAATGTTTATGGAGAAAAGCGCCATCCCCTCAAACAATTGAAGGATATCGAAAGCGCCACTAAATGGAAGGAGCTCATAGGTGAACAACCTGGTCCCTCTGAACCTTCACCGGAACCTACTATCCCTGGGGGGCTACCCACTGAAGACTCTGAGTCTGAAATTGAACGCCTCACCAGTGAAGGGGGAGATGCATTGGTTTCCTACCTTTGTGGACGCGCCATTCCACACCCATTAGCGTTTGGTGCCACCCCCAATCTGAGAGAATGGACATTCCGTGACATCCTGAAACTCCCTGAACAAGAACGAAAGGATTGGCTTAAAACCTGTGAGGAACAACTCCAAATGCTCAAAGATCGTAAGGTCTATGAGATTGTGCCACGCCCACAGCACAGAAAAGTAATCAAAAATCGTTGGGTATTTGATCAAAAATCAGATGGTCGTAAACGTGCCCACCTGGTAGCCAAAGGCTTCTCTCAGGTTGAAGGCCTAGACTTTGACCAAGTCTTTTCCCCAGTGGTCAGATTCGAAACTGTGCGCTGCATGTTGGCACTTAGTGCCCTAAACAACTGGTACATCACAGGATTAGATGTAAGATCCGCCTACCTATATGGCAAACTGGACGAGGAAATCTATATGGAGTTTCCTGAAGGTTTCTTGCCACCTGAACACAAAGGCAATGTACTCCGCCTACTACGTGCACTCTATGGACTCAAGCAAGCCGGCTTAGCCTGGTGGAAAGCTCTAGATAAGTCCATGGCAGATTTAGGCTTCAAGCGTCTCAAAACTGATGCTGGCCTCTTCATTCATCGCAAAGGAAATGATATAATACTAGTGATAGTCTATGTTGATGACGCCCTTTTCTGCGGACCTAATCGAACCTTTGTAGACAAGGTTAAGGCTGCATTCATGAAGAAATGGGAATGTCGAGATCTTGGGGAACCCTCTGAATTCCTCAGGATGAATATCAAGCGTGAAGGTCAAACAATCCGGATAGACCAACGCGATTACCTCGAAAAAGTTATTGAGAGATACGGTATGCAAAATGCCAAAGCCGCTCCTACACCTCTTCCACAGGGTTATTACCCTTTACCAAGTGATCTCCCAGTCCAACCTGAGTTACGAACATGTTTCCAAACTGTGATTGGATCACTACTTTACTTAATGATTGGGACTCGCCCTGACATTTCGTACGCGGTTACTCAACTCGCTCGAATGTCTGCAAATCCTTCAAAGGAACATCTTGATCGTGCCTTATACATATGCCGTTACCTAGTTGGCACAAGCAATTACTGTATCACCTATAATTGATCTAGTGACAAAGGCTTAATCGCCTGCACTGATGCAGATTGGGCTCAAGATCCCATCACTAAACATTCTCAAACCGGCTTTTACATCAAAATGGCTGATGGTGTGTTCTTGTGGAACTCACACCTTCAAAAGTCCACAGCTGTCTCTTCCACAGAAGCTGAATATATGGCACTCAGCGATTGTTTGTGCCAATGCACGTGGATTCACCATATGATGGGCGAATTAGGCTACAAGCTGAATCGAGTACCCATCTGTGGAGACAACCAGGGTAGCCTCTTTATGGCACAAAACCCAGTTATCGAACGCCGCAATAAACACATAGATGTCAAGTACCACTTTGTACAAGACGCAGTCCTATTGCACAAGTTAATAGAGCTATTCTATATCCCAGGGACTGACAACCCAGCGGATATGTTCACAAAGAACCTTGGACATGTCAAGTTCAAGCAATTTCGCTCACAACTTGGATTGGAGTTTAACTCCT
>JBBPUN010000309.1:0-15434 GCA_038094715.1 Heimioporus punctisporus | reverse complement strand
GTAGAGTATATAAATGCGAATAAATCCTACCAGAGAACTCCAAGTTGAGTTCTCTTGGTGGTTTCCCCCATCGCTGCAGTTCCAGCTTCGACGGGTGTATTTGCGACCGCCCCGTGTCGAGTTTGATCCACTTACATTTCCTATACCTTCCTATTGACATTACGACCCCTTTTACTTAGTTATCACTCTAGATCCCTCCGGAACCTCGGAACCTCGGAACACTGAAACCCTCTTTCCGACCACCAGAATCGCCTTCCATGTTAGGTCCCGGCCCCTCTGCACTGCACCTGCGTGTATCAGGTCCTACAGCCCCTGAAGTAGTGGGGTGTATCATAAACAATAGGAGCTTAAGAAAACAAGTGGATATTTGTTGTTATTTTGTACTGCAAACAAAGATACACAAATAAAGATATTATCAGAGTCTAAAAATATTCCCACACTTCTTAACTTTCAACCACCATTATCATACAATCTCTCCCTGTTACTCAAAAGAACACTATTCTTTCTTAACTTGATGCTGGCCATTCCATTTGCTCTATTGCTTCAAGTACAGGTCTTGGCACTACTACCATCTCTAGGCTTTGTTCCAAGAAGCATTCTAATCTTCAAAAGTCCACTGGAGGATGTCCATCAAGCTTTCCCCTACCAATATTTGCCATGCTGTTCATCTCATCTCTAGTAATAAGGCAGAGAATACTGCTCAGATCACTAAAGCTTTATCTACCATCACCAATCAACCTATCCATCCTAATACTGTTCACTGTTACTTGAAAAAGATTGGTATGAAAGCTGTAGCCAAGTCTAAACACCCTTTACTCTCTGTCAAACATCACAAGGCTAGGTTGGACTTTACTTATGCTCATAAAGATTGAACTCTGGATGATTGGAAGCAGGTGATATGGTCCAATGAGACAAAAATTAATTGCCTTGGATCAGATGGTCACAAATGGGAATGAAAAAAGTCAGGGGAAAGGCTTAGTGACAGGTTGGTTTCTGGAACTCTGAAGTTTGGAGGAGGATCTTTGATGCTATGGAGCTATATGGGTTGGGATGGAGTTGGTTATGCAACCAAAATTGATGGTAGGATGGATGGTGATCTTTACCTTCAAATTTTGAAAAGTGAACTCCAGAATTCCCTGGAGTTCTATGATCTAAATCCTCCTGATATCATTTTTCAGCAAGACAATGACCCCAAGCATACTTGCAAGAAGGTTAAGAAGTGGCTGGAAGAGCAGGAATTTGAGACTATGATATGGCCTGCACAATCACCTGATCACAATCCTATAGAACATATCTGGCTTCACCTCAAGAGGAGACTAGCAGACTATGAAGAGCCTCCTAAGGGAATGGAGGAATTGTGGGGAAGAACTCAGAAGGAATGGAACAAAATATCAGCTGAGGTGTGTCAGACATTGATTGAGAGCATGTCTAGGAGGATTGAGGCAGTGCTTAAAGCCAAAGGAGGATATACCAAGTACTAATATATACCAATAGTTGAGAGTGACAAAACTATTCCAATATAGTTACCATTTAAATTAGCTATATCTTTGCTTTCCCTGAACCAAATCACATGACCAAGACACCAATATGTAGCTCAGAGTGTGTACTATTGTTTATCTCACCAGTGATGAGCAACATTCCTATGAGTGGTTGCAGTGCACTTCATGCACTGAATTTGGATTAGGCATTGGAACAGTTTTGGGAGTCACCATATTCTCACTCTCTATTTTCAATCTGCACAATCTAGCATTGTTCTTGAGTTCTTCTGGTTCCCAAAGTCCCTAAGCCTCCTCTCTGCTTTCTCAAGTGTATAGTTTCACTAACCATTCTTTTAAACATATAGTATTTGTTCTCTTCTGCTGAGTTGTACCTCTTCATAAGCATCCTGCCATCAAGTTCAGTCAAAGATCAATCCCTCAAGATGTGCTTAGCATAACATAATGTCTCTTAGGGATACTCAAAAAGCCCTTTTGCCTCATGCTTTGACTTCATGATCCCTGTGTACTCCTAGAACATTTCATTGCCTCATGGGGCAACTTCTTGATCTTCATGTACTTCTAGAACATTCTTTGATCCTTAGTCATCATCTTTCTTAGACACTATTTAGTCTTTACTTCTTTGTCATTGTAAATTAACTAGAGTCTTATCATCTCCCTTTATACATTGTACCACCTAGTCTTCTTGTACAATCTTAAAACTATTCTAACTCTCTGTCTCACATTTATCACTTGATTGTCCTCCTTGTCTCAGTCAGTGAAAAGTCTTAATATCCAGTACTTTAACAATACTTTTTGCCCTGAACTTTCTGAAGTCAAGCTTATGGTAGGTTTACAACACAACCTACTCAGCTTAATCATAACACCTATTGCACATATCTGGAGGGTCCAGATATATGTAATAGGCTCTGTTTTTGTATATAAAAAAAAGCCTAAACTCTTTCTTTACCTTAAACCATTTACAAAAAACAAACAATATCATACACTTTAACAGAGTTAAGAAATATGCAATAGACATGTAGCATATGTTTATTCAAAATAGATATCTTAACCATGCCATAACTCTAAATTATTTACAAAAAACCTCTTGTATTCTTTAACCTTGACTACCATTGCCTTTTAAAATAGTAGCTGTGGAAATATTCTGAAGTGCTTTAGTAACAATATTTTCTAGAGCTGGTGTAAGAGCTATAATAAGTTTATCACAAATTTGTGATTCTAAAAGAGGAAAGGTCTCCTTTTCTATTTTAGAAAGTAATTCTTGAAAAAGATTATCTTGATTGATATTCCTAGATTGTATCATCATATTTTGGACTTTTAATCCTAGTTGTCCTGCTTTTGCCATTTTGATAAAGCAGTCATTGGTAGCTTTAGTATAGCTTAGCAAGAAACCACTTGGAACTACTTGAAGTAGAGTCTGCCATCGCTTGCTTGCATTAAGAAAAAGCGGAAGTATATCTTCTGCAGCTCCACTAAGTGAATCTGGGCTGAGACCATAGATTCGATTTTCAGTAGTACGTGAATGGCCAGCTTGCAAAGCATCCACAGTATCATTTTCATCCAATTCCAATAAATATTCAGCAAATTGCCCTAGCTTTCTTTTAAAGGCAATGCTGATATGTCTCCAAGAGTTCACTGTAAGCTTGATATCTATTGTCTTAAGACTAAGATGTGATAGCAATCCACTTAGATTTTCTGTTGTGAATAGCTTGGTGTTGTTAATAAACAACTGAGATTGATAAAGCTCTTGTATATTTGTATTCTTTGGATAGCACAAGTAGATAGCCAATTGAGCAAATGGCCGAGCAATAGCAAGTGATTGAATCATCAAATCTGATGTTAAGGAGTCCAGAGCATGAGGAATTAGCTTGTCTTGTCCACTAATTGTCCGAGACTTGTGATATCTTCGAAGTAATGTAACATGATCACCAAGAATGACCAGATTGCGTTGACCATATCTTGTATTAGTAGACAATAGGGCAGTGAGTTCAGTTCCTCGGCCTGGTGCACCACTAAGAGTTTCACATCTCAGTAGTAGTTGACCTTGAAATAATGCATAGTCTTGAAGCCATTCTTGAAGAGTACTAGTATTCCAAGTAAAGCCACCATTGGTTATACAACCAAATTCTCCAGATATAGATGAATCAGATAAAAATGCCTTTCCCAATAGATCATTATCTTGAAAACAGACATTTCTTTTATCCATTAAGAATGAATAGCCCACAGAATTATTGGTAAGGTCATCAGCAAGTGAAGAGTAAGATATATGTATGTTGATTAAGCCCTTGAGAATTTTCTTCTCCCAGATATCTATAATTAATTGCTCTTGTGCTTTAAACATTTCACGTAACTTGTCCAAGTGAACTCGATTGCCTTTAAATACAAGCTCTGTCCAATTGTCTGTATCAATCCACCATAGCCGAGGTAGACTTTTAGTTTGATATGAAATTGCTGAAGCACGATGTTGAAGAGATCGAATATGTGCAAATGGTGAGTTGTTATTTTCTGTAAACCATTGTTGCACAGCATCAAAAGCCAATTCTTCATCACCATTATAAGAGCACTTTGCTAACTGTTTAACATGCCAGAGACCAGTAAGCCGCATACAATATTGGAATTTGGCAAAGTATTGTGTAACTTCAGATGGCTGTTTATGTGATCCATCTTCATTAAGAGTAATATATGCTAGAAAACGATCTGTGGGGCATGGAAAACAATTTTGTGGTGTATGGTGCCATTTTGTAAACCAGATACTGCATAAAACAGTATGAATCTGTTGGGATATATCTTCATGATGTTGAAGGAGAGCATGTTGTAACTTTTTGATCTGGCTGGTAATTTCCATAGATAGAGAATAGCCATAGGTATTATCATAAGAGATGTTGATAAGAAATGCTAGCAATGAGCTAATAGGTTCAGCATATTTAGCCATTGTTTTAGCTTTTTGATGACAGTGTAGTGGAGTATGATTTATTCTGAAATGCTTATCAGTTTTATAAGACACATGTATACTAATAATTGACTTACTCTTTGTATGGTTCTGGTGAATTAATTTTTTTTAATATTAATTCATCAGTACTAGCCAGCAATTGAAGAGCCTCCTTAAAGTATTTCAATACAGCTGTATGAATCCCTTGAACTTGCTTGATATGGGGAGATTTTGAAGTATATGATATCAAAGCTCGCAAGTATGCCACATCATGAGCGGCCACCAATTCATGCCACCGAGTTGACAATAGCCATGGACTAATAACACGATCATCACAAGGGATTGTTGTATGAGCTAAACTCTGGACTTTAGATCGTAGATTATGCAGTATTTGTTCAGGAAGATGATGAGATGAAGCACTCTGTAGTTGAATGGGTGATTTGACTCTCCAGAGCTTGCGATTAGCACCACCATTGGTTAATTGCTGCATAAAGCACTTTGGAAACTCATTTGGACAAGTATCATTTTTATGGACTTTCTGGTAATGTATGCGGATGCCTTTTATATGTCCATATACTTGGGGACATTTAGTACACCCAAAGCCATCTAAAATCTTGAGACCTTTAAATGGTTCCAAACCATCAAGGGTATCAGCCACAGGAGGCACAGGAAGATCCATAGAGATATTGTTTGCATAAACAATACAATTTAGCTGATCTTGATCCAATCTAAAAAGTGGATGATTGTCATGAAAGTGGCCTTTGATGTTACGTGGGCAAATTGCAATCTTGCAGATAGTGCAACAGAATACTTGAAGTTTTGGATCAATCACAACATTGATGGAATCTAAATATGGATGATGTAAAAGCTCATCCAGAGTATTATATATCTTGAGAAATGCATTCAGAAATATTATAAATTTTAAAAAGTGATTATCTACCATCATATCTGGATTGTTTTCATTTTGATGAGAAAATGGAGAAGTAGAGCCAGTAGAGCCAGTAAAGCCAGTAGACCCAGTAGACCCAGTAGACCCAGTAGAACCAGTAGAACCAGTAAAGCCAGTAGAGCCAGTTGTTCTCTATAATAAGTAAGTCACTTATCTGAGTACTAAATGTTATATATAAAACCAACCATCTGGTAAGTTTCTACCATTATGTTATTCTTCTTCATATAAAATAATTGTAAAGATTACATATGAGTGTTAATTTTAGTACACATGTGTACTAAAATTAATTACCTTAGCACCAACTTGCCTGTTATCATGTTCTAGAGTCTATATAAAAATTAGAATGTTGATAAAGATAGTTATAATAAGATGAAAGTGATTACCTTTATGTCTGCTTGTTCACCATTAGCCTATATAATGTTATCAGATTTTAGTACACATGTGTGCTAAAAATGATTACCTCAGCAGGTGGCTGTGAAGATTGTTTTTGTTCCAATTTTGCAATATTATGAAGAATATTTTGCAGCATGGTATGAGTAAGCTGAGATGGAGTGGTCATTTTGTGGAAATGTAGGTAAATAAAAGGTAGTTCCAAATTAGGAAGGTAAAGAAGCAAAGACAAGAAGTATTTAAGCTTGTTTGTATCTTTCAAGAATACCAATTTGTTTTCAAGCGCAGTTTGAAATGGTGATTATTTGTTTAGAATACGCCACGGAAGTGAATGCAATGAATGCCGAGAATCATGCCATCCAAACTTGCAAAAAGGTTGATGTCTATAGTAGTGACTCATCCAACTCTGAATGAGTGGGTTCAAACCAAACTTAGAGGGTCTGTGAGGGATGCTATAGACAGAAACTTGGAAGCTGCCTGTACTGGTCCCACAGAAACAGGCAGCCGAGGTGAAGACAGCGATATTGAAGTCGGCCGTATGAGGTGACGAACGAGGCTCGATCTCAAACCCCAGACGATGCTGAAGAAATGACGGGTGACAAGGACTGTCATCCAGTTGTACCTCCAGAATCCCCTGAAGAGAGCGCAAGGAAGGATGAGGCCATGGACGAGAGCGATGACGAGGAAGTGTGTGGCGGCACAATCGAACGCCAACAGTGGATTGAGGAGAGGAAAAGTGCAGCGACGCGAATACGATCGACTGCAGCTGTTGAGAAACCCGATCAGCGTACCTCATCTAACGATGACGACATACGATGTACACCACAAACAATATCCATACTGCCCAAATCATCTGACGACGAAGTCGAGCAATTGGTGCAGGGCGAGGGAGCCAATGTTGAGGCGGCCGATACGGGGAGACGGCGAGCGAGGGCAAAGTGGAGGTCGGCAAGGATGTTGAGGGTGAAACCCCAGACCCCAAGATTGAGGGGGAGCAAGGCCAAGACGGCCATGACGAGGACGCGAGGTGGAACACACACATGCATGAGCGACTGCCAATGCTGGGTGAAGAACGCGATCAGCCACCACCACCTGACGACGATGACGTACCTGAGCCACCACAACACCTCCCAACACTTTCCGAACCACATGACAAGTCTCCAAAACGCCGATACGACGACGCTCAAGCTGAGCGCGAGGGGGAGTGGAGCAGATCAACAAGTCTCAAAACCGTGCTCCAGCGTTGACACGAACATATCGCAGGCACCAGGGAGCATTGGCGAACCAGGAACACACAGAAAGGAATTCCTAGAGTCACTAGAACGCGTCGGCAAAGAGCCAGGACGCGAGGTCAACGCTCACACACCATATGGGACCCGAGCCGAACGATCCGCAACGGATGACGTAGCGACATGTCGGGAGCGTCAAAGCGTGACGAAGCCACTTGAAACGACCCGAACGAGCTGCGAAACGCATTAGAATGTCAGGACAAGCAATCAGAATGGAATGGTCATAGGTACTCACCAGACCGAACCCAAGGTAAGGAGACCGTGACGGATGGCGAAGCGGATAAGTTGCTAGTGTCTAGAGGCGACGAGGACCCTCGGAACGTGCCGAAGAAGCTGTGCGCAACGTCAGAACAGGTCGAGGAAGCTGTAGAGCAGGGTGAGGGGAAGAACTCACCAAAGTCGATCCCAGATGACCTAAGCGAGCCACGCAATAGAATGGCCACACCAGGCAACGTTTACAGGGCCCAGGAACGTCCCCAGGACACTAGAGAGGAGCGCGTTGATGATATCGATGGGGAAGAGTGCCGGATGGATGGCACAACGAGCGGCGCACGCTGTGGGACAACACGACTCAAAACACGATCACTAGCTGGAGACCAGACGAGTCAGCACGAGTGCAACGGAGATGAAACGCGCGACATACCGGGTCCTTTGACGATGTGGTCGAGGATGAGCTCGGAGCGTGCGACGGGCCTTGGCTGGGAGGACCAACTTATATAAGATACGAGGGAAAGCGTCTGCTTGCCGACAGCGTGAGTGTCTGCTGGGCGAGGAGAAGGCTTTTGGGTGATATGGTCATGTGGGTCGCACAAAGGTATGGCTACCCAGCAATTGCGAGCGTGGTCAAAAGCAGAAAGAGCACGGCCGATCGAGGTTGGTCGGGGAGTGGCATGGCAACTCACTAGACTAGCCTGAAACGCCCACTGTTACCCTGGTAAGAGTACATCCCATTATTCTAAAATCGAATAGCCCAACAAGTCACAACATCCCCCATTACCCATTACCCATTACCCATTGTACTCCTCTCCAGCTTGCGCGCAACGGCTGTCGGAATCCCATGATTCAACCACATCTTGCGATTTTCTTCCCAGCATGGCAAATGTATATACTGCCGTCTTCCTCGTCTAGACATTTGTTAGACGATAAAACATGCGAGACATCAGACGTACCACATTGAAATATCCACTTTGCCGTGAATGTCCAGATAGGCGGATTGTGTAAATGTATTGTTACCGATGTAGAGGTACAGCAACGAACACCGCTTGACGACAAAATATGACCCAACTGTGCCCGCACACCTGAGAAAAGGTGAACGTGTTTCCAAGTTTCAAAAAAAGAGCACGCACTCTCGCATGTGCATGTTGCACTCGCCCCGCCAGTTCGCGTCCGCGTCCATGCAACAATGGCTAAGCATACAACAGAGATCAAGCAAATCGCTGCGTCGGTCGGCACCGTGTTGCACCGCGCACATCACATCACCTTGTCCCGGTCGCTGAACAAATCGTCGAGCACGATTGGCAACCGCGCCAGACAGTACACAGTAGGTTAGTCCAACACAACGCCACAGTTGAGCTGTGAGGCCGCGTGCGAGTGACCGTAGTGGGCACACCATCCCGACAGCGCGTTTTGAAGGGTATCCTAATTGGGTAGATCCGATAAGGGTGCAATGTGCAACAACGTGACGAGCCGTCGGTACTCGCTGTCGTCGCTAGGGCCAGTCAGGGTCGGGAACGCGTTTGGGAGAACGGTACAGCTTCCTTTTTAGCGGCGCGCAGCCATTCCTTGTGTGAACCAAACATTTCAAATACGAGCATCGCGGTGTGTTCAAACACCGGCAAGTGGCGAACGATAAACATGAAATACATGCGCATGTTGCCGAACAAGTCGACATGGCCCCGCAGTACGACAGGGATCAAATTGGATGACCGTGCCTTGTTCAAGACGTACACCATCCCGATGACAGTACAAGCCAGGCAAGCATAGTAACACAACACGAGTACATGTTGGAGCATCTCTGGAGCGACAGCAGCCGTCTCGACGAGCACCGTGAACGGATCACAGAGCAGCAGTGGATACCAATACGACGTGAGTGACGTTCTGCTCCATTCTGGTAGCAATCGCTCGATGATCGCCTGCTTGATTGCTTCCTTTCCCCCATCTGGTCATCCCTCCAACTCGATCCCAGCCAAAGAAGCCAAGCACCCGAGAAGGGACTGTATCATCCGCACCTGCATTTCCGTCAACCTGTCCGCAATGTTGCCAGTCGGGTCAACGGGCGCCTCGATCAAGGCGATCGTATACCCAATCAACTCCTCTGGCAAATAAGTCCCCGAGCCCCTCTCACCCGGATCAGGCTCTGGTCTGTCCTGCAAATCCCGCGTCTGTTGCGAAACGATCTTGGACATGTACATCATGCTGTCCAGCATCTTGAGCATCTCAAAGTTTTCCCCGCGACGGATCTGCACCGCATAGTTGGGATCCTGCATGCTCCACAACATGAATTCGCCTGTGCCACTGCGGAACTGCAACGCGTCCATGACCGTGTCAGGTTTGGACTCAAGGATCGATATTCCTACTGTGCAAATCCAGTCTGGAAACGGGATGGTCGTCGCAGGAAGTGGGGATGGCAGCGAGATGGGGAGGATGATGTTACCGAGACTCTTGCACAATAGACGGATGTATGTATTCCTTGCGAAGGATGTTCTCTGGATGGTTTCGCGTTGCGTGGGAGCGATGTCATTGACGAACGGATGCGTTGTACACCTGGAAACACTCCATGTGCATCATGTGTCCACACATGGAAGGGTACAGCCCAAATTGCATGTGTTGCACCGGGAACCCACCAAAGTTGGGTCCAAACTCGGTCTTGTCTTCGTGATGGTCCACATCCACAGACAGAAACGCTGATGTTGGTTGAGGAGAACTGCGATCGAGCGAGACGGGCATCTCCATTAGCTCGTTCATATACATACCATGGCTATCAGGATGCTTTTGAAGCAACCGACTGGGCTGGAAAAGCCCAAGCATGCCACAGCTTTGAGTCATTGAGATCCTCTTGACACACAATACATATGCCACCATCTCTTCCGGCGTCTCCTCCATCTCTTCGTCCTCATCCTTGTCAATGTTCTCGAAATTGATCGCAAAGCTCGTTTGTTGGGCCTTCATTTGGGCCATGATAGCTTCTTGACGTGCATTGGCCGCACACTTCTTGAGCATCTTTGCATCCTCGCCCGAATCCGCAGCTGTGACGACTTTACGATAGGCCCGCACCTCCTCGGGCATGAACCTAGTCATTTCCATCAAGATCCATCGTACCCGCGCTGCATAGGACTTGAAATGCTCCGCATGTTCCATCACACAGACTATGTTGATCAAGTTCTTGTCGTCCTCGAAGACCTTTAGTGCCGATAAATGACTAAACACCAAGGCGCGTTCCACGAGCGTGATCATGACCAAGTAAAACGCCTGATCGAGAATTGCCTTGGCCAATGGTGAAGCTGTCCCCGCTGCTTCTGTCAGCACGAGAATATTATAAATCCCATAAAAGATGACTTGGAGGAGAGCCTCAGACTCTAGTAGAGACGGCAAGATCAAAAACGGACCAGTCTTGATTCCGATCGGTTTAGGCACGATCACGGGGTCTATCTCGCCTGTCTGCTTCTTGAGGACTGCTTCGACTTCTTCGCGCCTGTTGCGCGCGTAGTGGTAGTAGAATGGGTTGACTTCATCGTACAGCACGTCCTTGAGATCGTATGTGCCTGTGTCAGTCATGGTTTCAGGCGCCTTAAAGTTGGCGACTTGATGGAGGACATGCTCGAAATAGATGTCGTCTGCCATGCATTCGGCGACACGTTTGACAAGGTTGGTGTATGAGCACGGTCCGGCTGCAAGTGCATGAATGATCTCGTGCTGAACGGCGATGGGAAGGGGCAACTTGGTCGTATTACCCTTTTCAGTCAAGAGGGTGATGACGACATACAGAACCTCTTCGACCATGCTAGACAGCTGGATGCCCTCATGCGTTGGATGGACCACTGCGCCACGGAAGAACTGGAGAAGCTTGAAAGGGTCGAGAATGCTCATGATCACCGTATTAGGGTCAAGGATGATGAGCGACATTTGGAGGATAAACAGATCTTGATCGTAACATAGCTCGCGAAGCATGAAATCGCGGTAGTGCAATAATTGACCACATATCGGAAAACCATTGCGAACCCATAGTCCGGAGCAAATCTGAGCAACCATGGCAAGAACTTCACGAAGAAAATTTGAAACATCAAGATAATGAGGACACGGTAACGCTTACCTCGTAGTGGGAAATCAATCAGTATGAGGATGGCCTCCTCTGTGGCGATACGCATAAACAGCTCCTGAACGCTCGCCATCCCAACTCGACAGAGCGATTCTTCGGACAAGATGTCCACATTCTTCAACAATTCTGCCAAAAGCCAATGTAAAGAGTGATGAAAGCTAACCCAACCCTCCAAGACATCAAAGTCGACGACAGTATAGTCGACGTCTCCAAATAAAACTTGATGGTATGCCGGCTTTAAGAACTTGTTCCTGTCAAGCTTTTCGTTTTCTGAGGTGCATACCGAAAGAATGTCCAAGACGACGGTCGAGATGGCGTTGATGAGCTGTGAAGGCGACGCCCAACTAAAGGCCTCTCCGTACACCTTGATGACACGCGAGAGGGAGAGGGTGATGTTGAAGATGCTTATCCAAGCCTCGGTCTCATACTCGACGTGATTGGTCACTGTCCGCTTGTTAGGATGAACGCATATAAAAAGCTGGCACACCTTGACGAATTTGCGGATAAAGGTGGGATTGCGGGCGATGAGTTGTTGAACGGGTTTGTTGTGGTAGAGGTACCGAAGGTCACTAAAGATGGGCATGAATTGTTTGGATTTGAATGGAAAACTATCTACATCGAGCTCTGCAACCTCGGGCGCGTTTGCGGGAGCGCTGAGGATACGTTTTTCGGCGATATGATTGGTAAAAAAGTTGATGATGGTGTCGAGCAAGCGAGTGATGAGATTGTGGTACCGAACGATGTGGCTTGTGACCGACGGAACGGTGGAGAGTTGGAGCGCAAAGTATTTGATTGATGTTTCTGCCTCTCTGTCGATGAGGAGATACGCGTCCACGATGTGGGGGTATACAGCGGCATAGTGGCTGTCTGCGATTGAATAAGGTATTGAAAGCGAATTTTCAGCGAGGAAACAAACCAAGTGCGAGTTTGTGAGGATGGGACAGCACGAGAAGGGATGCATAAATCTCCTTCAAGCTTATTCGAGGCTTCTTCCAGAGACGGGTGGGTACAGAAACATCCAATCGATCCTACAGGGATTGGAAATTTTGCTGTCGAGGTCTGGAATGTGAGACGAGGAACCGTAGATGTTGGTTTCGTGGTGTCGAGGTGATAGTAGTTCTGCTGCGATGACTTCCTGGATGATAAGCACGTCCATTCCGAGCCTGCTCCTGGTGAGGTCATGGAGCCACTCGATGACGATGACGACCTGTTCTCTAAAAGTGTCGTATGCGCGCTGAATGGTGACGCCGATCTCGATCTTTGAGATGACCAGGGCTATTTCAAGAAGACAGACGACGTTGGAATTCATATCGATGATTTCGTGACCATGTTCGTCGATGGTGTATACTAGAGCGGCTGCTTCCTTGCAGTCACGATTTGTTGTATCGCATATGAGCTGAATGACCTCGTCAAACGAGTGCTTGTCGTCATTCCAGACGATGACCAAGTACTGGTCCTTTTGCATAGGATCAGTGGTGGGCAAGAGACGAAGGTCTGCTTCGTTTGAAGGCATGCTGGGTTCATCTGGAGAACAATCGAGGGTGTCGAGGAGAAAATCAAGCATGTAACCAATCGTACGACTCATGTTTTCCCTCAGTTCTGGAGAACAGATGGTGCGGAGTGAATAATGCGGACGGGTGGAACGTTGACGTCTGAGATGATCCTCGGAAGGACTCTTGGTGTCGCGTCGGGGGCAGGCACCAGTAGAACACCCACAGCAGCCGCAAGTCACTGCCAATGACGCTGCAGGTACAAGCATGGGCAGTCGCCATCACCCCAAACCTATACAAACCGCCACTGCATCCCCCGAGTCTGTCGACCGTGTGATCACGGACTTGAAGGGGCACGAATGGACCAATTGGCAGAGGTGGTCAACATGGCCAGACCAAGCGAACAAGCTTAAGGTTCCCACTATGGATTTTGATTTCGCGAGTTCCAATATGCTTTTTGACAAGTCTGCGATCATGCCAAAGAAGAATGAGGAGTTGGATGAGGGAGCAACGTCGGACAAGGTAGGCACGCCAAGCAAGGAAGAGGAGGAAAAGGCGTATAATCCAGAGGTCCTTCTTCGACTCGCTTTCGTTGTCCACCCAGGCTGTGCCACCTCTAAGGGGAGGCAGTGGTCTACGTGGGAGCAGGAATTGGAGGAAGGAGGAGTGGGAAAAGAAAGTAGCGATGTTTGGAGAGCTGGGGGGTGGTTGGGGTGGGTATGGTTGCCGCGGTGGACGGTCATGTCCAGGCATGCCTGCTATGGTTTTTGATGTTTGCCCTCCTTTTTTTTCAATAACATTTTCCCAATTCTGGGAGTCACGTGATTAAATTTCAGATTCAATAAGTGGTCACTTTGGTCATGGCTGAGCAGGGTTCACAGCCCTGAGACTCCCCTTCATATACTGGCATCACTACTCTACTGCCTGCAGTTATGTCCACTGATACATTTGGTGTTAAACAGCAGGATGTTCAAGCAAGTAAGTACTCTCTGCTCTGTTGGTGAAGGCTAACAGCAAGATAACTAGTTAATGTCACTACATCCAAGCTCTGGCATACACTGCAGCAACATGGCTACTGCCTTGAGCACCTGGAGTCTGATATGGCATCCATCAAATCAGATGTGAAAACCCTTAAATCAGACTTTGAAGAGATGAAATCAACTCTTATGCATGTTGGAATCATCATAGAAGCTGTTCAAAGTGTTGTGGATGCCACATATGGTTATGTGAAGGAGGCTCTTGCTAGGATGATATGTACAGGATTTTGGGAATAGGATTGAAATGTTGGAGAACAGGATGAATGATAGAATGCAGAAAGTGGTCCAGCAGCAGTTGGAAGCATCTCAGACATCTCTCATTGAATGCATCATGGCTGTACTTAGGATGTCATGTAGTAATTAGATTGCAATAGGGCCTCCCTCTGAGTCCTCCCTCATGTCACCCACCCTTCCCAAGCTTTTTCTGACCAAGGACATGCCTGGCTTATGTACACATCCATCCATCGATGTGTCCCCTGGCTTGGCTCCATGCTCACTTGGGTCCTAGGCAAAGAGCCTCCAGTTTCTCAATCTCTCCTTGACCATGCTGGACAAGAAGGCAATCAACTACACCATCATTTGTCTCTTCACCGAGCCCAAGCCTGGTCTCATCTTTTTTCATCTCAATAATTGTGCCCTTTGTCTGAACACACTCAAAGCCCTCTGATACACCCCACTACTTCAGGGGCTGTAGGACCCAATACATGCAGGTGCAGTGCAGAGGGGCCAGGACCTAGCACAGAGGGCAATTCCGGTGGTCGGAAAGATGGTTCCAGAGTTCCAGAAGAATCTAGGGTGATAACTAAGTAAAAGGGGGTTGTAAGGTCAATAGGAAAGTATAGGAAATGTAAATGGATCAAACTTGACATGGGGCGGTCGCAAATACACCTGTCAAAGCTGGAACTGCAGCAATGGGGAAACCACCAAGAGAACTCAACTTGGAGTTCTCTGGTAGAATTTATTTGCGTTTATATACTCTACAGATGTTTGTTATTATGTACAATGTATCTACAGATTGTCCAAGGGTTCTACCCAGGGTATAAAGAGGGTTCTATCATGTTAGTGTGCAGGTCATGAACCAGTGTCAGGTATAGGGGTTCTATGACAAAGAACGGCACACTAGGGGCATGGGATTCATGTATAAAAATGGAGGGGCGCATAGAATGGAAGCATAGGTTATAGGGTTTCATCATAGGGCATAGGGTAGGAGGGTGGTTCCAGAGCATTCTGGAAGTGTCTGGGAGGGTTGTTCTGGTCGGAATGCTCGGAAAGGTGTTAGGAAAGAATAAGGGTCATTTTAGGACATATTGGAATAGTAATATGTATATATATTCGCTCTAGAGTGGTTAAATAGTCTTTATGGTGACTTTGGTACTTGAGAAGATGTGTAAATAGTTTGGAAAGGTAGTTCCTGTTACGCTCGTAGGTCGAACGTAAGACTCGATAAGGTCTAGTATGAAAGGTCAAAGGTTCTGGGTAGGAATCGTACCCGTAGTGTCCTGAGAGAGTCTGAGTGAGACTTATGACGCAACAAGTCGG
>JBBPUN010000308.1:0-15435 GCA_038094715.1 Heimioporus punctisporus | reverse complement strand
CATTTTTCCCGACTTTCTACAACAACATCTAACCTCTACGCTACGAAAGCCAACAAGTGCTGACTAACGCATCATGTGACTATGGTCTAGACTCATGACACATGTTTCCCTTCTATTTCCACTTTGACTCACTCTTTTCATTTCCACTTCTTCTATTCTAGACCTTCACACTAAGACCACATGCTAGATGCATGCTGGCCTCACCTTTTTAATTACCGCACCTCGTTTCTCTTATCTTTCATTACCGCTCACAACCTCTTTCACTTCTGCTCTTCTTAAGGCTGTGGTACAGCATTCTTGATCCCCGTTGCTTCTTTCTGACTTACACAGACTCCGCCTGACTCAGTCTTATCTCTAGGGCTAAGGGCATGGACTTAGATAGTATTATTAAGTACCAAACATGTACAAACAGATAAGTAGTATATAAAGGCCCAAGAGCTGGCCAAGAGGACCTCAGTTCATCCTCTTTGGTTTTCCTCTACAACCAACGGACTCAGAGAACACAGATCTCCTCTCTTTCTCTCTACGAACTACCCTAAGTGAGTGGCCTATAGCCTTAAGTGGTTGTAGGGTTGCTTCATTAGGACGAACTCTTTCTTACGCTATATCCCACTTGGTGCAAGACTAGCTACCCTTCACCTCAACATTTTATGACTCTCACTCAACTGCACTCACGCTAGAAGTGCGTTCCCGAGAAATCCTTCACAGATAATCTTACCGACACCTTAGTGGCATTCCCACATTTCCTTTCTAGTGCAGGCCACTTCATCCAATGTCAAGTGTGAAGAACTCAAGGCTGGTACATACGTCTTAGACACTGTAGTACAGGACGAGACACAGGAGACCGTCAACTCTCCATCAGTTTACCACAGGCACTGGGACAGCACAACCCCAGTCAACCACTACGAGGGGGCATACGACCCCAACAACGATGAAGCGTACGAAGGGATACAGGACGAGCAACCACAAGTAGTAGCCGCCGCCTTTCCCTCACGCTCCCCCACACCTTTAGCTTGGCTCGTTTCCAGGGAGTTCCTAGGAGACGAAGTATATGAAATCATCTGGGCAGCAGAGATCCAAGCCTGAGAAGAACAAGAAAGGCAAGCAGAGATTGCTGCCAAAGCACGAAGACAAGAGTATCAACAGGCGCAGAGAATACTCGCCGACATCAGATGCCGCATCTACAGCACCCTGCCCCTTGTCCAAGCAGCCCAACAGAGGCTGGAAATTTTGAGAGAATGACGAGAGTGGTACAGAGAACACTGCCAAGTACGATTCGAGGAACCATGGTGGAGCAGGGTTGAACAAGAGGGACAGATATCCTCATTGCGACCGAGATGATCTTTGAAGGCTCCCCGCCAAACACCTTATTAGCAGATATAAAACTGCTATACCATATGAACGAACATTTCCCTTTTTATCTCTAGGAATGTACTCTCAAATTATCCTCAAATACGCTTTTCTCTTCACAATCTTGTACATCATTAATCAACACATCTATCTTATCTTGTTTGCTCTTGGACTCCTCATTCTCCACATCATGCCACGAAGAACAGGATTTGCATTCGAGTATTCATGAAACGCTAACGAATTTTCTCTCATCATAGCCAACCCTTTGAAGGTGGCTGACGAAAAGTTTAACGAGAAAAACAATGACGAAGCCAAGGCTGAAGCCAATTGGGCAGGCAAACCAGACTACTCAGGTTGGGACAATGTCAACAACACCTGGGGAGATAACGATGGCTAGGAAGAAGCGAACTCTATCCCTTCCAAAAATCCACAAAACATTCCTATGGATATACCCGAAGATGACTGGGTCGACTGGGTATTCAATTACGTACGATATGACTTGATCGAAGAAGTTGTGCTTCGAGTTCAAGCAATATGCCTTACGACAGCCTTACAGGAAAATCCAATTCCTGGATATGCTTGGATTCAACCCGCTTCAACGAAGTCGTCTCCATCCACGACCTTTACACAATTTGAAGCCACAGGAGATTTCCCCTTTAACGAAGATGAACCAATTCCCCTAACCGAGGAAGAAATTAACACCCTCTAATAGCCCAACATGGCGACCCAACTAAGTCAAGTGATGCAGCAAATATTTAATTCATCTATGGCTACACAAGACCAAAAGTTTCAGGCACTCATCACGGAGATTGCCGATTTACGAGTAGAAAACACCAATCTGAAAGTGAACACTCAACAAAGAGTCACGGACATTCAGCAGTTGGCAAATTTGGTCCAACAACTTACAAATCAAGTAACGACGCTACAAACAGCAGTGGTAACAACCCCGCCAACAGCACCGACGACTGCGCCATAACCCAGTCAAAAGGTGGAGATCTTCACCGATCCAGGAGAATTCAATGGTACATGGTGGAAATTCAAAGCCTGGTGGGCTAAGATGCAAGCATGGATAAACGTTAACAGTCACGCAATCACTGCTGGATCAGAAAAGGCAGTGTTAGCAGTACTCTCATGACTCAAAGGAAAAGATGCGACTATATTCGCACAATCACGAATCCACAAGCTTACCACAGGTCAAACGTACACCTGGCTAATGCTTGAAGACGAGCTCATGGGATTCTTCAGAAAGACCAATCAATGAGAAAATTATGTCGCACAGCTTGAGAAACTATTCCAAGGAGAAACCAAAACAGATCCTTACTTGGCAAGGATTGAATCTTTGCAAGTATTGGCTCAGATCTCAGGAGATCAGATGATTCCAAGAGGTTGCTTTCTTGGTTAGGTCCAAGAGCGGTTTTGCGATCGTGGAGTAGTTGGGGACAAACCGCCTGTAGAAATTTGCAAAACCTAGGAAGGATCTAACGTCTTTGACCGAATTGGGTGTGGGCCAGGCCTTGATGCCATCTAATTTTACTGGGTCCATGGCAAGGTAACCAGGTTTGACAATCATCCCTAGATATTCGACTTCAGGGGTGGCGAAGTTACATTTTTCGAGTTTTAGGTGAAGGTCAAGTTCTTTCATTCGTTGTAAGACCCGTTTGGTTCTTTCTGTATGTGTGGCATTATCTGGGGAGAAGATAAGGAGGTCATCCATGTAGATGACAAGCCACCCTTCAGCAATTATTTCTCTGAAGGAGTCATTCATGAATCTCTGGAAGGTTGATGGGGAGTTGTTCATTCCAAAGAACATAACTGTTGGTTCAAAGAGTCCCCTATGTGTGATGAAGGCTGCTTTCCACTCATGTCCTTCCTTGATGCGTACATTGTTGTAACCCCATCGTACATCAAACTTGGTAAAGAGTTTGGCGTCCTTCAGTTTGTCAATGAGGTCAGAGATGAGTGGTAGCAGGTAGGCATCACGGATAGTATGCTCATTCAAATAGCGATAATATTGACAGGGTCGAAGTTTGCCATCTTTTTTCTTCACAAAGAAGAAAGAGGAGGCTTGGGGAGATGTTGATGGGCATATCTTGCCTGTTTTAAGGTGTTCATTTAAAAAGTCATCTGTGGCTTGGCGTTCTTCTGTAGAGAGAGGGAATAGTTTCCCTATCTTTGGTGTGAACTCAGGTTTGGTATTTATTTTATGGTCATAGGGGCGATGGGGAGGCAGTTGCGTCATTGTTTCGTCGTCGAATACGCTTATGTAATCGCTATATTCGGGTGGCAGTACGACTTTCGGTTTGTTTCGTTCGGCTGCGATGGCTAGTTCCGTGGCGGTTGTTAATTTTGCGACGACCACTGACCGTGGGAAAAATCGTCGGGAGTCGCCGCGTAGGACCCGTTGCATGCAGCGTACGTCCAGCGCTCGTTCTACATATGCTGATTCCGTCTCTTTTTGCAAGTATTGTGACAATCCTTCTCGAGCCGAAACCTTGGCCACCAGTTGTTGTTGGAACTTTTTGGGTGTTTTCGGGTCGTCAGTGAGTGTCTTTTGGGATGGTCTAGTCGACTGTTTGTATAGCTCGTCGCTTTGGTCGGTTTTTGGGTCGAATGACAGGATGCAATTTGTCCAATCTATATGGGGGTTCACTTGTTGTAGTCAAGGTAGCCCGAGAATGATATTTTCGTGGCTGCAATTCATCACATGTAGGTCTACTCGGTGTACAAGAGGACCAATTTGCAAAAACGCAGACGTCGTATATTTGATCGCTCCGTTCTGGTTGTGTGTTTGGTCTACGTTTCGGACTTGTATTGGGTGAGTGAGTTTATTTATTTTTAGTTTATTTCGTTTGACGAAATCTCAGTCGATGCAGGATATGTCGGCACCACTGTCAACAAGGGTTCGGGTGGAGACGGTTTGATGTGTTGGAGAGATCACGCAGAGGGGTATTTCGAAGGCTTTTGATTCTTGTGATACGGTGACATCTATGGCAGCACATGTATGTACAGAGGGTGACAATGTCTCGATGTTCCTCCGTTTTAAAAATCCATTGGGGGAATTGAGAATAGAATGCGGGCAACGCGTTCTTCGTCATCATCATCATCCACCTCCTGAAGTTTAGGGAGGTCGTCTCTGTCATTTTTGGGGGGAGCGTTGGTACGACGGGTCGTGGCAGCGCCAGCGTTGAACGTAGTACATTCTTTGGCCATGTAGCCCTTGCGGCGGCAGCAAAGGCAGAGACCTTCGGCGAGGCATCATTTTCGTTCTTCTGGGGTGAGCTTGGTGACCCGGATGGCGTCGATGTCCATGGCGTTTGGGTCTCGGGCAGGTCTGGACAGTGTGGGGGTGGTATGGTGAGGTGTTCGGGAAGGGTCAACTCGGCGCCGAGAGATTTCTTGGGCCCGTTCGTACTGCATTTGGAACATAGTAACTTTGTTCATCCAATCTTCCAGCTTGGACGGGGTAGTCTCCATGTTGTAGATTTGTCGCATGAGGGGTTCTGGGATGGCGATGGAATAGTAACCGATCAGGACGTTCTCGTCGGTTACCTCAGCGAGCGTGGCTTTATTGAGGAATTCAGCGTTGTACTTGGCGAGGGATGGTTCGTAGCGGCCATTTTTGAGTCGCATGCGAGTGGTGGCTAACCATGAGATGGCATTGCCTACGGCGTCGTGTCGTTTGAAAGTAGTATTGAATTTCTCGATGAAGTCCTCGAATGTGCTGAGGTCGGGGGTGTCCTTGGCAAGGGTGGCGGCGCGGAAGTTGGTGGCCCAGGTGAGGGCCGCTCCTTTGGTCATGTACGACAGAGCGAATGCGACCTTTTTGGCGTTGTTGCTGTAGACCTGGTCATTGACGAGTAAATAGAAGCGTACAGTGTCTAGCCATTGTTTGGCTTTTACGGAGGTGCCATTGAAGTGATCGGGTGGGGAGATACGGAGTTCCGTGGGTTTTGAAGCTGCGCTAGAGGACGTGGAAGACATGGATGGTGTGGGGGATGGAACTGGAGACGGAGGGCGGGGTGTGGGAGCGTGTGATGACGAGAAGTACAGGGGGGCGAGAACTGTATTTTCGAGTGAGAAGGAGAGTTCATCGAGTTGGTTTTGCTCTTCAATGGAGTAGAGCTGTGCGTCCGTGTCTGCGTCAAAGGATGGTTCTGTAGGAGGTGACGAGTCGGACTCGACCGGTTCGGATGTGGGTTCTTGGTGACGGCGGAGGCCCCAATTGGGGTTCGAGGTAGGTCTGCGGGAAATGGTGGGCGACTAAGCAGAGGCTTGTCGCAGCGAGAGAAGCAAGGTCTTTTGTTACGACCGTTCGCGGGTAGCGATGAGTCGTAGACCTCAACAGCGGTTCTGTGGCTATATGACGTGCAAAGGTTGCTACGTTGGAATCGAGTGTAATGAGAAAGTGCTCTTTAGCGGTAAGGCGAGACCGTCAGGGAAAGGGGACGCAGTATATTCAAGTAAGTACGAGGTAGACCTTGCTTAGGTCTTTACAGCTCAAGTGTCTACTGCTTATATAGTAAAAGAGATGACATGGGAAAGGAAACATCTTCATGGAAAGATGTGTGTCAAAAGGAGCTATCTCTGGGAATGGAGGTAATAACTATGTGAAAGAAGAATGAAAAGATATAAGAAGAAAAGAGGGTCCATGGTAGCGAGTTGAATCGTAACACTACTCCAGCTGCATCAATGGTTTTGGTACAAGGGATGAGAATTACCCCCTTTGTAAGGCCATGGTCGACCACAACCAGAAGAGAATTGAAGCCAAAGGAAGAGGGGAAGTCTGTGATGAGATCCATAGAGAGCTGGCAGAAGGGGAGGGAGGTGGAGGAGGGGATGGGACTGAGGGGAGGCATGGTGGGATGAGTGTTGACCTTAGATTGTTGACAGAGGGCACAGCTGGCAAGGAAGCTTTTAACAAAAGTACCAAGACCAGGCCACCAGAAGTCGCGTTCAAGGAGTGCTTTGGTGTGGAAGAAATCCATGTGACCCATAGTAGGAGAGGAGTGAAGGGTATGGAGGAGGGAGGAGCGGGAGGAGGGGGGAACAAACATGTGATTGTGAAAGAAGAGGTGACCATTATTGAAAGACCAATCACTGAGGGAGGAACGAGGGAAGAGGGGGGTGTCATGCTGAAGGGATTCAAGTGCACGAAGGACAAGGGGGTCAGAAGAGGTGGAGGAGCGGATTTGGTCCATCAGAGCGAGGTCCAGGGCATTGATAATCTGAGGGTCGGGGAGAATGGAGGAGGAGGAGTTGTCTAAGGAGGTATCGATGGTGTTTTTGCAAGAGAGGGCATCTGCAGGGGCCATTTGGGTCCCAGGGGTGACTTGCCAAAGGAGGTCGAAGTCCTGGAGAAAGAGGGCCCAATGAGCTTGATGATGAGAGAGTTTACGAGGGTCCTTGAGATATGAGAGGTTTTTGTGATCAGTGATGACAGTGACAAGGTGGGAAGTTCCCTGAAGGTATTGACGCCATTCCTGGAGGGCAAGGATGACTGCGAGAAGTTCCCTATCATAAATATCATAGTTTCGTTCAGCTGGGCTAAAGATTTTAGAGAAGTAGGCACAGGGGTGGAGGTCTCCATTGGCATCTGCTTGGAGAAGGATGGCGCCCACAGCAAGAAGGGAAGCATCTGTCATGATGGAAAAGGGGCAAGAGATGTCAGGGAAGGAAAGGACTAGAAAGGAGGAAAAGCGAGCTTTCAGGGTGTTGAAGGCACAGTCTTGGAGAGAGGTCCAGAGCTAAGGTTCATCTTTTCGGGTGAGAAGGGTGAGTGGTGCGATGAGGTTGGAGAAATTTGGGATGAATTTTCAGTAAAAATTGGCGAAACCTAGGAAGGATCGAATGCCTTTGACAGAGGTGGGGGGTTTCCAATCATCAATGGCTTTGAGTTTTACTGGGTCCATCTGAATATGACCTTGTCCGATAATGAGACTGAGGTATTCCATCCGAGGGGCATCAAAGGAGCATTTGGATATTTTGAAAGAGAGACCTAGTTCTCAGGCTCAAAGAAGGACTCGTTTAGTTCTGTTGTGGTGCAATTCCAGATCGTCTTTGGTGTGTATGCCGATATCATCCATGTAGATCTTTAGTCAACATTCTGCGATCATATCAGCGAAGGTATGGTTCATGAAGGCCTGGAAAGTGGGGGGGGCGGTGTTAAAACCAAAGAACATAACTGTTGGTTCAAAAAGTCCTAGAGGAGTGATAAAAGCTGCTTTCCATTGGTCTTCTTTTTGTAATCTGACATTATTGTAGCCCCAGCGAATATTCAGTTTGGTAAAGAGGGTGGAGTTCTTCATGTCATTGATAAGTTCCATGATGAGAGGAAGGGGATATGTGTTTCTGATGGTGTGGGAGTTGAGGTATTGATAATCTTGACATGGGTGGAGGGTGCCATCCTTTTTTGGTATGAAGAAGAACAGAGAGGCTTGGGGAGATTTGGAAGGGACAATGTGGCCTGTCTTGAGGTTTTCTTCAACAAATAAATGACAGGCTTCTTGTTCTGCAGGGTTGAGGGGGTACACTTTGGCAATCTTTAGGACAAAGGAGGGTTTGAGGTCAATGGTATGATCAAAAGGGCAGTGAGGGGGTAGAGTATTGAACGTCTTTTCAGAGAACACATCCGTGAATTCTTTACACCAGAAGGGAATGTCTTGTTCTGGGGGTTTCTCCTGTTGAGCTAATTGGGTGGAGAGGGTTATTTTTCCAAGGTGTTGTGGGTAAGGATCAGCCTCTTCCTC
The DNA here is from genome assembly GCA_038094715.1 of Heimioporus punctisporus. NCBI lineage: Eukaryota > Fungi > Basidiomycota > Agaricomycetes > Boletales > Boletaceae > Heimioporus > Heimioporus punctisporus. The sequence goes on along the minus strand of JBBPUN010000308.1, from coordinate 7,339 downwards.
TTCTCAGGGTGGACTCTCACAAAGAGGTACCACAGCATCCTGAAGAGAGAGGGTGTTGGCTGTTCAATCAATGCAAGGGTTCCATTTCTTTAGCCATGTTATTCCTAGGATGATGCGAGGGGATCCAAGGGAAGTTATGAAGAATGTTTCTTTGTTTGAAGAGTCAGAAAAGTGGATGTTGGCTGAGATAGTCCATTTAATGGTTCCTTAGTGGTTTTGAGTTCCATCGACGTTGTAAGTGATAAGTGGTTGGGGGAGTTTACGGATTCCAAGTCTGAGGAATGGGACGAGAGAAGAATCAATGAAGTTATTGGTGGCTCCACAATCAATGAGAGCAGTGGTGTTGATGCTTTGAGATCCTGCTTGCAGTAGAACTGGGAGACACATGGTTCGTTCATTTGCTAATCCTATGAGTACAGCAGAGATATCTAGGGAGAGAGAAGGAGATGTCGCTACTTCTTCCCTTGTTGAAAACCTGAGGAGGGTTCTTCCTTGGGGGTGTCTTTGAAACAGAGTTTGAGGGTTTGAAGGATTTCTCCTTCATCCTTTCCTGCAGTGCAGAGGTTGTTTACATAGGTATCAAGCGCAGAGGTTGGTTTGACTGGAGGGGAGGCAGCGGAAGTGTTGGTTATTTGAATATGTTGTGTATTTCTGAAGGGATTGGTGGAGGTGGTGGGTTGAGGGCTAGGGGTAGAGGATGTGAATGTGTGGCATTGTTGAGCATTGTGTCCCTTTTTGCGACATCTGAGATAGAGGCCTTCTTTGAAACATCTGGCTCGCTCTGCAGGGGTGAGTTTGGAAAGACGAACTGCATCTACCTCCATGGCATTAGGGTCTGGGGCTGAAGAGCGACTGGTGAAGGAGGAGGGGGTCCTATGTCCCTTATGAAGGGCTGCGATACGAGCTTTCTGAGCATGGAACGTCTTAGCTTTATCAATCCAATCATTTATTGTGGTGGGAAGGGTGGACATGGAGAGGATCATAGTCATCAATTGTTGGTCTAGCCCCAAAGAGAATTGGTCAATGAGGGTGGTCTGATCAGAGATCTTGGCCTTTGCAGCAAGGTTTTGGAAGTCAGTGATGTATCTTTGGAACCTGTCGTCATTTTCTCCATCTGGTCGTTTAGTGGACTTCTGGGTGAGGCGAGCGAGTTCATGGCGTGCTGTGGCTTCTGTGTCAAAGGGGTAGAAGGTGGATTCGAAGTTCGCAACGAATTTGTCGAAAGTTTTCTCAGAGTTAGCAATGTTTTTATCGTTGAGGTGGTCATACCACATCTCAGAGAAGGAGATACCACATCCTTTACTCATCTTGTTCAGGGTGGTCATGATTTTGGTTTGGTCGCTGTTGTAGAGTGAAGCATTGATGGAAAAATAGGCTTTCATGGCCTTGATCCATTGAACCGCATCTGAGGGTTCTCCAGAGAAGTCTGTGAGGAGGGCCACTTTGAGTTCCGACATTTTGGCTGGGGGAGCAGTTACTGGGGTGGGGAGGATGGCTGGGATGATGGGTGGTGGGGCTGGGGGTGCTGGAGCTGGAGTTGGTACTGTGGGGTTGGTGTGGTACTGGGAGCCAAGGATGCTGCATCGTCTGGGGGTTGGGGCTAGGAGGGGTTCTTGGATGCGAGGGCTAGAGGGTGCTGTGGGTGTTTCCTCATCAGAGGACTCTGGGAGGCGAAGGCAAGATATGTTGTCTGGGGTGGGTCCTTCTCCTAGATAGGAGGGATGAAGGAGATTCTTGATCTTTTGTTATGTGAAGCATGCTCTTGGGGATCGACCTAAGACTGACCTACCGGCAGGACACTCATGAAGAGGTACGACTCAGCCAGAGGGAGATCTATACGTTCAAAGAACGGTCAATGGGACTATATGCTTTGAAAAAGTGGAGAGAAGACTCAGAGGTACTCAGATACGATGAGGACTCAAGAACGATGCTGTATTGCACAGATTGAGAATGAGAAACTACAATACAGAGCAGCAGGTATATAAGGGAAGTGACGCATAAGCGTGGAATCCTATGGAAGGGGATGGAATGGAAATACTAAGCATAGATGACAGACTATGCTGTGGAGGAGGCTGTCCATGGAAGGTTTGAGAGAAATGGACAAAAGAGGAAGTTAAACAGCGATAATAGAAATATGAGGAAAGCCTATGACAACAAGAAGATGAGAATAGTCATAGGCTAAAACGTACATGCCAAAGATGTGATGATAAATGGGTTTCAAAGAGGAAATAATGAAGATAGTCGAAGAGAGAAAGAATATCGTAACATTACCCCCCTCATACGTTTGAGACCCAGGTTCAAACAATATGTAATCCTTACTCTGTCAGAGATGCTCCCGTATGAAGGGTAGAGGCCTGCTCCACTGTGAAATGTTCAAACGGACAATCATCGAGGACATGCCCAAGTCCATCGTAGAGGTTACAACGTCTGGTTGGACAGAATCGTGCTCCATGTCTCCATCTTTGGCAAAGATCACATTGGGTAGTGTAACAACAATGAGAGGGATACCAGGGGCGAGGAGATGGCAGGAAGGACATCAATATTCCAGGCACTCATCTCGATAGTGACCAAAAAGGTTACACTGTTATGATATGCTAAGGCCCCGTAGCTTTTTCTTCAACTCTACCAATGCTCTGAGAACTCCCTTGCCTTAGACACCTTGTCTACCATCACTCTCGCATCACAAGGAATGCTGGTGAACACTGGCACTCTCTTGGATCCTCAACGGATCATCCGCAATGTCCTCCCGGACACTCTCTTCATATCCCTGGACCATCTCCTCCATGGGACCTTCCTTGAACTGGCTTATCCCCAGTCTTCGCCTTGCCGAAACCCCGACACCCTTCGCCCTAGATGCCTCATTTCTTGGACCACCCTAGACCTATGACATGCGGTATTCATTTCCGCTCCTTCTTTGTGACTCATTGAACCTTGTAACACATGCATTGAACTCTGTATCATCTGACACTCTTCTCTTTAATCCCCATGTACCTTTAGAACCTTCTCCTGCCTCACGGCGAGTCTTCTTTGATTCCCTAGAACATTCTATTCCTTAGTCATCACTTTGTCATCGAATTCTGGGACACTATTTAGGCATTCCCTCTCTGCTGTTGTATTCTTTAGCTTTGATCTACCTAGCACCCCTCTGGCCATAACCTGGCCTCTTCCAGTACTTGCCTTCGGGCATCTCTTGTATCTCCTTGTATCTTGTAACATCGTCAATCCCACCTTGTACTCGATATCCTCTCGCCAAGTCCTTGTCTTACATGCATCCTCTGGGGAAGGCACCTCCCGTCGACTATTCGAACACTCTCCAAGTCCTTGCTCCAGTCGAGTTACGCAGGAAAGGCATCCACCTCTCTGACAGACCTCTGCTTTGCACGTCTCTTCCGCTCTCTGACAAGTCTTCACAGCTAGCCATCTGTTCTCTGATCAGTTTCTCTCCGTCTAGCTAGTGTGGAGCAATCCTGCTAGGTTTTATGGTTAGCCCACAAGGTAACCCATAACATACACTGGTAGCAGTGTGTGGATGGAGAGGCTGGATGGCACACCAAGGGAGAGCAAACAGTTTGGGTAGCAGCAGAGAGGACCTGTTGGCCATTGGGGAGGCAGAAGATCTGGATAGATTCCCTATTGGAGGCAAGAATGATGGGGTCTAGATGATAATCGTCAGACTGATGGGATGGCAATGTGGGGGGCGACAGTACGGAGGGGGGGGATGTAATACGAGAGAGAAGGGATGTAGCTGATGAAGGGGGAATGGGTAAAGGGATAGGAGAAGAACGAATAGCAGTGGCAGAGGAAAGATAACAATCCCTGGCATCTGCAGGTAGGGAGAGAAAGATACGTCAAAACATAGGGTACAGAAGTGTGTGGTCAATATGTTGTATGAATATGTGAAAGCCTTGCATATGAGGAAGAGAGAGGATCCGTTCTGGGAGACGGTTTATCAATAAGTGAAGAGGGAGACCAAACTCTGTGTTACGAAACCCATATTCACACCCTATTTTTCCAGATATTTCTACCATTTTTCCTGACTTTCTATGACAACATCTAACCTCTATGACACGAAAGCCAACAAGTGCTGACTAACGCATCATGTGACTATGGTCTAGACTCTCAACATGTGTTTCCCTTTCTATTTCCACTTTGACTCATTCTTTTCATTTCTGCTTCTTCCATTCTAGACCTTCGCATCCAGACCACATGCTAGATGTGTGATGGCCTCACCTTTTTAATTACTGCGCCTCGTTTCTCTTATCTTTCATTACTGCTCACAGCCTCTTTCACTTCCACTCTTCTTAAGGCTGTGGTACAGCATTCTTAATCCCCATTGCTTCTTTCTGACACATACAGACTCCGCCTGACTCAGCCTTATCTCTAGGGCTAAGGGCATGGACTTATATAGTATTATTAAGTACCAAACATGTACAAACAGAAAGTTGTATATAAAGGCCCAAGAGCCAGCCAAGAGGACTTCAGTTCGTCCTCTTTGGTTTATCCTCTACAACCAACAGACTCAGAGAACACCGATCTCCTCTTCTCTTTTCCTTTCTCTTTATGACAACCCTAAGTGAGTGGCCTATAGCCTTAAGTGGTTGTAGGGTTGCTTCACTCTATGGGTGAATCCGAAGGTGAAGATTGGAAGTGGTAGGTTTGAACATGAGATATGTCAAAAAATAAGCATACGAGTTCTTGGGAAAGCTCATCCTTCTCATATAAAGGATCCTGTTCCAGAGCGTGGACCAGGATAGGGGTGGCCAAGATATTTGCATAGAGAGTGTTGATAGCATGGGTAGAGAGGTTGGACAGGGCGAGTGCATAATGAAGAGAAGGATGAGGAGGAGGAAGAAGAGGAACGATCAGAGGACATATCGAAGTACTAAATAGAAAATGAGGAGGATGGTGGTAGGAAGAGTGATAACAGTGAGGAGGGCTAAAGTCATGAATTATTTGAGAGAATGAGTCTTTTTATAAGATCTAAGAATGGAAAGGGCATGACGGAGATTACTTTCAGATTCCCAGATGTTTTCTGATGTGGAGTAATCTTTCCATGCGGTCAGGTACTGATAGCGGCCAGGAGAGCCCCTGTGGGCAAGGATACCATCTACTTCATATTCTTCTTCACCATCTATGATATCAGAGGGTGGAGTGGGAAAGGAGGGACCATGTGCTTCGGTGAGGCAGTGTGAGGATAAGAGAGTGGTGTGGAAGACATCATGTATCTTCCAGGAAGGAGGGAGTCTAAGGCAGTATGTAAGTGGGGATAGTACCTGCGTAATTTCAAAAGGTCCCAGGTGTTTGGGTGCAAGTTTTCTAGAGGGGAAGGGGATGCGTAGGTTGATAGCTTCTAGCCAGACCTTATCTCCAACTTTCCAGGGGGAGAACTTTCAGGTGGTGTGGCGCATCATAAGGTGTCTAACGGAGTCATGGGCTGTGAGGGCTTCCTTTCTAGACTCTTCTAGGTGGGATAATTGATCAGAGAGGGTGGGAAGGAAAGTCTTTCCTAAAGGGGGGTAGGCGCAGGGTTCATATCCAAGCATAAGCAAAAAGGGAGAGGATTTGGTGGATGAGTGTGGGGAGGAATTGTGGTGGAATTCGGCTGAGGAGATGAAAGAAGACCAGGTGTTGGGTTGGTTGCCACAGAAGATGCGAAGATATGTTTCAATTTCTTAGTTAACGCGTTCGGTTTGGCCATCAGTTTGAGGGTGATAAGCGGTGGAGAGGCAAACGTCATACTGGAGTAATCATGCAAGTTCCAGGGCAAATGCAGAGGTGAACTGTGGACCTCTATCAGAGATGATGGAATTGTGAAGTCCAAATCATTTAAAGATGTGGTTGAAAAAGAGGAGGGCTACTTGTTACGACTGTTCGCGGGTAGCGATGAGTCGTAGACCTCAACAGCGGTTCTGTGGCTATACGACACGCAAAGGTTGCTACGTCGGAATCAAGTGTAATGAGAAAGCACTCTTTAGCGGTGAGGCGAGACCATCAGGGAAAGGGGACGCAGTATATTCAAGTAAGTACGAGGTAGACCTTGCTTAGGTCTTTACAGCTCAAGTGTCTACTGCTTATATAGTAAAAGAGATGACATGGGAAAGGAAACATCTTCATGGGAAGATGTGTGTCAAAAGGAGCTATCTCTGGGAATGAAGGTAATAACTATGTGAAAGAAGGATGAAAAGATATAAGAAGAAAAGAGGGTCCATGGTAGCAAGTTGAATCGTAACATTACCCCAGTTGTAGATCGAAACTACCAGTGAGATGTATCTCAGAGGGCCCCACTCCATCCTGGGGAGTTGGTCAAGTTGGTCTCGGCGTCAGCATTGAAAGTGTCGTGGAAGGAGGGAGAGGGAGTATGACGGACTCGCCCTTGTCTCCTGTTTGAGTTCCTTAGGCAGGGGCATTGGTTTCAGGGGTTCTCTGGGCAACGTCGACGAATATGTCCAGGGGCTGGCCAGTGACAGATGGAACATTTGAACTCGGCACAGTTTATCTGGGTGTGGCCTAGATGGTGACAGGAGAAGCACATCTGGTTGTAGCGTGGATGGGAAGGAGGGAGAGGGGTTCTTGGGAAGTTCCAGGTGGCCCTTTCATCTGCTTCCGCCAGAGCTTGTTCTTCAGCTGAGTTGACAGGGGATGATGACGCAGATGGGGTAGTAGGAGGGGGGTCGATGGTGTCGAGGTAAAATGGTTCTAACTGTTGGGTGTAGCGATCTAAGTCGCGGAAGAAAGGGAGAGCATCTAACTGGTGCATCCCTTCGAGTAGGTTGCGACGGAGTACTTGGTAAGTTTCTTTGGCAATTCGTTGGTGGGGTTGTGTTTGACTTGTAGCCGGGTTGTTAAAAATGACGGCTAGATGTTCCAAGTACCTGAAAGAGTGGTAGAGGAGCGAGAGGGGGGAGTTCATGTCGAGGTGGGAGTAGGCAGGTGCCTCGAGGACGGGGCTGGTGACGTATGTGAGTAGTTTTAACGTCTCTTCATCGGTGAGAGGATTGAGTTGGGCAAAGGCAGATGAGGGGAGGTCGACAGAGAGGACGGGAGTTGAGGGAGGTGGAATGGGCAATGGGGCTGGTGAGACAACTGGGGATGGTGATTGAGATTCCCCACTGAGAGGGATCCAAGTGGGGAGGATGACTGGACGGGGGTTGGCTAGGTCAATGGAGGAAGGTGTTGGGGAGGTGTTCCCGATGAGAGTAGGGGAGGCAGAATGTTGGCTGGTCATCTTTGGTGGGGGAATGCTTTAGGATGGAGAAGTTTGTATTCGTCTAGGGCTTCCTTTGCGTTTTTAAGGTCTTTCTCGGTTTGCCAAGAGTCTTCTTCAGCCGAGTATCCCTTC
>JBBPUN010000304.1:0-15567 GCA_038094715.1 Heimioporus punctisporus | reverse complement strand
TCGGAAGGTGTGGGGGTACTTTGGGAAGCAAGGGGATAGCTAGAAATGACTGTAGTATCGTTTATAGAGTTCTATACATAGTGGGGAATATGTTAAGTGTTTGTTCTATTCAAGTGGCCCATTGTGGATTGGAATGGGTTGGGACAGTGCATCGGAACAGTGGTTCCGGTCGGAACATCATCGGAACAGTAGTTCCGGTCGGAACTTTCGGAAAGAAAGTGAGATTTTCAGTCATATGTTACAGATACGGGGGAAGACGATGCAGATGGGGACTGAGGGGCGGTTGTGGGCACTTGTTCGTTCAGCTCTCTGAGATAGCAGTCGATGTCACCCAGGAACTCTCCGATTTCTAGTTGGTAAAAGGCATTGTTGAGCCTAACACGCATGGTGTTGGCAAGGGAGTGGACATGACTACGCAAGAAGACCAGGTTGGTGGTGGTGGAGGTAGAGGTGGTACGGGGGTCTGTGTACTGAATGATAGAAAGAAGAGTAAGGTATGCAGAGTGAAGGGAAAACAATGGGGAATCAACATCTAAATATGACTGGAGAGGGACAGCAAAGCAAGGGTCTTGGAGGAAGTACTCTATTGACCGGATATACATCTGAGGAGGGGGAGTCTCTCTGAGACGGTGAGCGGCAACAGGGACATCAACAGAAGTGATTGGGATGTGTGCCAGACAAATCAGTTCAGATGGGGTTGAGGCGAGGGAGACTGGTTCTGGGGAGGGGGGTCTGGTGGGTTCGCGGGAGGTGTCATCTACAAGGGAAGAAGTCGTGAAGTCTGAGAGAGATGAGATGGTGGAAGAGGCAGCGTAGAGGTTAGAGAGGTGCGGGTTGGTCATGGTGGTGGTTGTTCAAGAAGAGCGACGGGAGTGGGGAGGAAAGAGCTTGGGATGAAGTCTTTTATAATCGTCAAGGGTTTCTTGGGTGTGAGACAGTTCCTCTTCAGGAACCCATGAGTCTTCTTCTGCGGTGTATCTCTTCCATCGGATCAAAAAGGAGCGGCGGTTGGAGGGTCTGCAATATCGTACTATCTTTTCAATTTTGTATTCTTCTTCGCTGGCGATAAGGTCAGGGGGTGGAGCTGGGAAGTTGGGGCCGTGTACGTCGTTTTCGCAATAGGGCGATAGGAGAGAGGCATGGAAAACCGGGTGGATCTTTCATTCCTTGGGAAGGTGGAGGTGATAAGAGATGGGAGATAGCACTTCCGTGATGACAAAAGGCCCTTCTCTTTTTGGGGTGAACTTTGGGGATGTAAGAGAGCGTTGGAGGTTTCTGGCTTCGAGCCAGACTCTGTCGTTGTGTTTGAATGGGGTGAAGGGGCGGGTGGTCCTCACCTTCATGACTTGTCTTGCAAGTTCATGGGCAGCAAGGGCTTCTTCTCGGGCAGCGGTGAGGGTGTTGAGACGAGTTTGGATAGCGGGGAGATTGGTTTCAGCAATCACTGAAGGGAAAGGGCGTGGTTCATATCTAAGCATCAGGAAGAATGGGGATTTGCCGGTGACGGAGTGAGGTTGGTGGTTATGCATGAATTTGGCATGGGATATCAAATTGGACCAAGATGTGGGGTTATTGTGGCAGTAGATACGGAGGTAGGTTTCTATTTCCTGATTGACACGTTCGGTTTCTCCATCAGTCTGTGGGTGGTAGGCGGTTGAGAGGGCAAGTTTGTATTTTAGTAGCTTGGCTAGTTCTTTAGTGAATTCGGAGGCGAATTGGGGACCGCGGTCGGAGATGATGGTGTCATATAGTCTGAAGCGGGTGTAGACCTTGTGGAAAAAGAGGTTTGCAATCCCTTCTGCGGTGATAGTTTTCTTGGTGGGACAGAGAATTACCCCCTTTGTAAGCCCATGGCCGACCACGACCAAGAGAGAGTCGAAGCCACCAGAGAGGGGAAGATCGGTGATGAGGTCGCAGGAGATCTGTTGAAAGGGGTGGGAGGAGGAGGAGGGGATGGGTGTGAGGGGAGGTGTAGTCAGGTGGGTGTTCGATTTGTGTTGCTGGCAAAGAGCGCAGCCAGAAACAAAGGAACGGACGTAGGAGGCAAGGCCAGGCCACCAAAAGTCAGCGGAGACCAGTTGGCGTGTTTTCAGGAAGCCCAGATGGCCGGTGGAGGGGTGGTCGTGATAATGGGAGACGATAGAGTGGCGAAGTGTGGGGTCGTCGGGGATGTAAGCACGCCCTTTGAAGGTAAGTATACCGGCGTCGTAGCGCCAGTCAGAGAGGCAAGAGCGGAGGGGGGAGGGTGTTTCGCCTTCAAGTGCATGAAGGGCATCAAGGATGAGGGGGTCAGAGACCGAGGATGCGGTGAGTTTTTCGGAGAGGGTGGAGTCAATCATATTGATAAAAAGAGAGTGGGGAAGGAGGGTAGTGCCGGTGTTGTCGTCATGTTCGGGGAGAAGATCGGGTCAGCAGGATAGGGCATCCGGGGCGGAGAGGAGTTTCCCGGGGACGTGGATCATCTTGAGGTCAAAGTCGGCAAGGTCAAGGAGCCACCTAGCCTGGTGGCGATTGAGATTCTGGGGTTGGCGGAAGTAGGTCAGGTTTTTGTGGTCGGTGAAAACCTGGACAGGGAAAGGGGAACCATGTAGGTAGTGATGCCAGGTTTTCAGGGCACGGATAACTGTGAGGAGTTCGCAGTCGTAGATGTCGTAGTTCCTTTCAGCATCCGTGAAGGATTGGGAGAGGTAGGAGCAAGGGTGCCATTCTCCATTAGTGTCAGTCTGGAGTAGGACCCCTCCAGAGGCGAATTTTGAGGCATTGGTGGCAATGGCGAAGGGGCGAGCGGTATCGGGTAGGGATAGGACAGGGGCAGATAGGAAAGTTTTCTTGAGGGAGTCAAAGGAAGTTTGTTGGAGGGAGGTCCAGTGCCAGGGTTGGGTTTTCTTGGTGAGGTCAAGAAGGGGGCATGCGAGGGTAGTGAAGTTTGGGATGAACTTTCTATAAAAGTTGGTGAACCCTAGGAATGACCGTACGTCTTTGAGTTTCTGGGGGGTGGGCCAGTTGGTGATCTCTGCGAGTTTGACTGGGTCCATGGCCAGTTGTCCGGGTTTGATGATCATCCCCAGGTAGTCGACTTTGATGGTGGCGAACATGCATTTCTCAAGCTTAAGGTGGAGATCCAACTCCTCCATCCACTGGAGAACTCTTTTAGTTCGTTCATTGTGAGTGTTTTTGTTGGGGGAAAAGATGAGGAGGTCATCCATATAGATGACAAGCCATCCTTCGGCAATCATATCTCGGAAGGAGTCGTTCATGAATTGTTGGAATGTTGCTGGGGAGTTGGTAAGTCCGAAGAACATGACCATTGGTTCAAAAATCCCTTTGTGAGTGATAAATGCTGCTTTCCATTGATCGCCGTCTTTGATGCGGACATTATTGTAACCCCATCTCACGTCAAACTTCGTGAAGAGTCAGGCTCCTTTAAGTTGGTCAATGAGATCGGAGACGAGGGGTAGAGGGTATGCGTCACGGATGGTATGTTCATTGAGGTACCTATAGTCCTGGCAGGGCCGTAGTTTGCCGTCTTTCTTTTTGATGAAGAAGAAAGGAGAGGCCTGAGGGGATTTGGAAGGTCTGATCTTCCCAGAAGCTAGATTCTCATCAAGGAAGTCTTCGGTCGCTTTTCGCTCAGTTTCAGTAAGGGGGTATATCTTGCCTACTTTCGGGGAGAAGGAGTCATCTAGGTGAATGGCATGGTCATAAGGGCAAGATGAGGGAACATGGTCGGCCAATTCTTTGGTGAAGACTGAGGAGAACATAGCAAATTCGACAGGGAGTTTTGGAGGTGGTTTTCTCTTCTCGGCATCTATCGCAAGTTTGGTGGTGGTGGTAAAGGTGGAGATGACTGCTGGGGTGATGTATCGAAAGCGAGCACCATGTTTGATGACTCGATTGCATTGGTATTGGAGGAGATTGACATCTGGATGGAAATGTCCCATAGTTTGGCAGTCCAGGAAGTCATAGAGTTTTTTGTCATAAACTACGTCAGTGTCGATATGTCGAATTATATGAGGGGGAGGGGGTGGTGGTGGAGCGAGCTTGGCAGCTTTTCATAGTTCCTCATGGAAATGCTGGTCGTTTGAGGAGGGAGTTTCATTGAGTTTTGTAGAGATAGATATGGTCTTAGCTTTCCAGTCAATAAGTGGATTGGTTTTCTTCAGCCAAGGCATTCCTAGGATGAGGTTGCTACTGCCACAGTTCATAACGTAGAATTTGACTCTTTGGTGGAGGCCATTGATTCAGAGGAAAAGGGTGGACGTGAACTTAATCTTTCCCGTTTTATTCTTGGAGTTATCCACGTTGACAACAGGGATAGGTTCGGAGAGTCGTTCCTTGGGTAGTTTGTATTTATTAACAAAGTCCCAGTCTATGCAGCACAGGTCGGCTCCCGAATTGATGAGAGCAGTGGTTTTGATGTCTTTATGAGTAGAGGTAGACATGACCACTAAGAGGGGAAGGTGTATATTCTTCTGGGTCAGGTCGGCTACAAATACATGAATAGAGGAGGGAATCTGCATCAAATCGACCCCTCCTTTCAAAAATCCGTGGTGGACACTTTGGCTACTTTAGCCTCGGCGGTTTCTTCGTCGTCATCCTCAATCTCAATGAGGTTGGGGATTGTTTCGGGTTGTGCTACCTTTTGGACCTTCTTGTCCTTGGGTATCTTTGTCTTTGTATTCCCATTAGCAGGGAACACGGAGCATGCTGAGGAGAGGTGTCCTTTCTTTCAGCAGCAGAAACAGAGTCCTTCCGATACACAGCGCTTGTGCTCCTCAGTAGTTAACTTAGGGACATGGACAGCATCGACATCCATTGCATTGGGGACCTTAGTGGGGGTGGACGAGGAGGTGGTAGTGTGGGTTAGGAGGCAGGTCTGGGTTCGATGGGTGTGATTCCCGAGTTCTTTGGTTCGGTTGTATACCGTTTGGAAGTGAATGGCCTTGTCGTACCATTCTTTAATAGTAGTGGGGATGGTGTTCATAGAGTAGATCTGCTCCATGAGACGACGAGGGAGTCCAGCTGTGAGGAGGTTGATGAGGATCGAATCCTCATGGATGCCTGAGAGGGCAACTTTGTTTTGGAACTCTGCTAGGTATTCATTGAGTTGAGCTCCGTTTGAGATGGTGGTGGTGGTGAGCCAAGAGATGGCATCATTCTTGGTATCATGGATTTTGAATGCCTTGTTAAAGGCGGCGATGAAGTCTATCCAAGTCCTGAAGGACAGGGTTGTGAGGGAGAAGGTGTTGCGTCTCAGGGTGTTGGCCCAAGTAGCCATGGGTTCCTCGGTCATGTGGGAGAGGGTGTAGGCGATCTTCTTATCTGGGGTGTCATAGACCACTTCATTGACCAAGAGGTATGATTGGACAGTGATGAGCCATGCTTTGGCTTTCTTTGGGTCGCCGTTGAAGGGCTTAGGGGTTCCAAGACGGAGTTCAGTGGGTTTCGTGGTCATGGTGGAGATAGGTGGTCAAGGAGGGAAGGTATGGAGTAAGGGTGGTAGGGGATTACGAACAGGTGGTAGTCCAAATGGGAATGTTCTGGAGACGGGTGTGGGTGATGGTGGTGTGGGGGCACGAGGGATGGTCAGAGAGGTGGAGAACTCATTGGAGAGTTGTTGGGTGTCGTCAGGTTCAGTGCGAACTTCGACGTCAGAGGAGTCTTCATAGGGCGAGGACAATGGGGAGTTGGGTTCAGAGTGGTCAGAGGTGCTGAGGTTGGGTCACCATGCAGGGGGTGGGGACGAAATGGTGGGCGATACGACAAAGGTAGCCCGTCAAGAGAACCTTGATCTTTTGTTATGTTCGAAGGTCGAACGCAAGACTTGAAAGGTCCTGGGACGAAGGGTCAGGGGTTTGTAGTAAGATTGTACCTGCGAGAGTCGGAGTGAGACCTTTTGACGCAACAGAACAGTTGCTGGCAAGGTCTAGCGGAATGTTCAGGCGTACATCCAGACATCAAGGAGTTAAGCCTTGAGAAGGCAGATAGATTCAAGGTAAGTACTACAGGAGGGAGACTCAAGTAGATCAAGGTTAGAGAGAAAGGAAGAGGCATAGGACGAAAGGGTATATATACCCTGAAGGACAAAGGTGTACAAATAAATGAGGTAAGCAGAGAGAAATTTATAGAAAGTGAAGGAACGATGACTAAGCAAGTGGTGGAAGGTACTGGAAGGTGATGGAACAATTAGTCATCGTAGATGAAAAGGAAATGAGAAGTCCGAAAGTGAGCAAGGAAATAAGAAATTGTAACAGCTCCTGCCTCAGATACTTCATTGTTTAGATCCTCGTTTGCTGCGGGAAAGTTCCAGCTGGGATCTGTCTGATTCCAATTGGTTGTGGGGTCGTCGATTTCTGTTTCGTTTCCCCAAACTTGGGCTGCACCTTCTTGGTCTGCAGTCTCCCAACCAGTGGCTAGATCTTCTTGATCTTGATCACTCCCAGACGTACCTTTAGTCTCAGACTTTGGACTTAAAAGTACTCTTGCATCTGTGAGGGCAAAGGAAAATAAATTTGGAGCGACTCTGCACTCGAAAGCAATGCCTGTTCCTTTGAATAGGATTAGGCCTAGGAAAAGTCCTAAAAAAGTGAGAAGATGGAAGAAGTATCGATAGAAGATGAAGATGAGACCGAAGGCGAAAATGTGATTAGAGATGGAGGTAAGGGAGACTTTCATCTAGTACGGGGTTTGGCGTGGTACCCGTAAAGTCCTGCGGGGTCGTAAAGTAGACTGCCCATTCCCTTCTGTGCGTGACCACCAGGGTAAGGCGAATGCAACCTGTTGTTCCTGATAGCGCTCTCTGCGTTGTCTCAATCTCTGCACACGCTTTTGCGAGTCTCGAATTAGGGGAGGGGTGCCATAGATTCGTTGGTGTATATCCTGTAAAATCCTCCTTGCCTGTTCCTGTCCTTCTCTCCTGAGTTCTTCCTCTCTGCGTTCCTCAATCGCTCTCCTGATCTCCTGGTCTGCTAACCAGTTGTCGATGAGGTTGTCTCCAAAGCGTTCTCTGATGATGGGATCGCGTAGCCTCAGTATTGAGCGATCTCCAAATGAATGGGTCGCTTTGTACTGCTGTTCGTCCCTGAGCACTTCTTCTCTCTGGAATACCCTCTCTGTGGATGGGCTTCTCTGGATTGGAACTTCTGGTCTTGGGTTGTAGTCATTGGGATCTTCCCATGCTATCCCGGCTCTGTGTTCCTGATTGATTAACTCATATACATGCACCTCCTGTCCCAGGAAAGCCTCTGCTAACGGGGATGGCAGGTGAGATGTGTAGATTGGTAGAGCTAGCTCTATGTCTGCTCTCCTGATGTGGTTGACGGGGGTAGTACTGGCCCTCTACATCAGCTTGTGCTGTGGCAGTGTCGACTGGCCGCTCGTGATGCACCTCCCTACTTCACTTGTGGCAAAGGAGACCTCGGATCCTTCTACCTTGACTGTGTATGTGTTCAAAGACACTGACAAGCGGTTGGCGTCCGCTGTTCAGTTCAAGAGAAGTGATTGCCCAGGGAGACTCACTGGTCTTGGTGAAGTCTTCAAAGAATCTTGTTCTGTAGGTGCTCTTCAAACCTCTGGTTTCGTCTGCGCTTCTGAGAGGCACTTCAAACGAATAGGGTGAGAAGCTTTATAACCTCTTTGTCCCTGCTAACGATGACACACCAGTAAGGCTGCTCACAGGTAGCTAGTCCGCTTTGTCCTAGGCTTGGTGCAATGAAACACGAGTCTATCCTAGACTTGGTGTGATTGCACAGTTTGTCCTAATGATGCAATGACCGCCAAGGCGTGTGCCCTTGTGAGCTGTCGCAGGAGGTCTAGGGGAAGACAACAACTGACCTGCACCCGAGAGTACTGAAAAGATCTCAAATGGGGGAGAAGTCAGAAGGGGAGAGAGTAATGGATGCCCAGTTACTCACTAAGCTTGGTACTGTACTGAGAAGGAGCTACTGAGCGAAGAGAGGAGAATGCCTTGGAGGGGAATACCAAAGGAGGACAAACTGTCGCTCCCTGGCCCATCCTTGGGGTTTATATACTATTCTATTGTTTGTACATGTGTGGCGCAGTTTGTACATATTATAATACAAGTATGGTAATTAGCTGTGCGTGACGAGTCATGATGAGTCCTGAGGAGTCATCGGAAGCAGGAGGCTGTGGTATAGCCTTGCTGCGCAGCAGTGGAAATGAAGGAAGCAGTGCAATGCTGTGCCGTGAGTCATCTAGAGTTATGAGGCGTTTATGCCAAAGGACGATAGGACTGGGCTGTGCATTGCAGTGCTGGATGAATAAATAAGTGAGAATGGAAGAAGTGGAAATGAAGTGCATGAGATGTCCAGCCTTAGCATAGCCATACACAGCATGGAAATGAAGAGCAGAAGTAGAAGGCTGTGTGTGGTGACCAATGTGTTAATGGTCTAGACTTGTCATGTGATGTGTCATGTGATGTGTCACATGACCATCTGTTGCGAGTTTCACGACATAGTCTGAAAACGAGCAAAAGAAGGTGAAATAAAATGCAGAAAAATAAGAGAAAAATAAGGGTTTGTAACACTAGCGCTCTCAACAACAATTGAAAGTAGTGCACTCTTCTACAGAAGCTGAATACATAGCAATGTTAGATTGCAGCAAACAAGCTGTGTGGCTGAGACAACTACTCACTGAACTTGGTTATAATATGAAAGGAATTTTCATATGCAAAGACAATCAAGGATCCATCTTTATGACATCGAATCCCATCACTGAGACCTGTAATAAACACATTAAGCTCAAATGGCACAGTATTCAAGAATATGTTTACAATAAAAAGATTAAACTATTCTACATTGAAGGATCCAAAAATCCTACTGATCTCCTAACCAAAAACCTCAGGCAAGTAAAGCTGGATCAATTTTGACCAGACCTTGGGCTTGTCTTCCATGACAAACCCATGTAGCCACTAATGGTACACTTCACTTAGAAGCAGCTTGACTCCTAAGTTGCCTGCTCAGCAAGGGGGAGTGTTGAACATGCACTCTTAGTAGCACTTTAACATACATATGAAGGTAGTATTAACATAGATTAGTCATATGTACAGCCATGTAGATAGATCTGATATATATGTTAAAAATTAGCTGCTAAGTTCTAACCCTTCTTGCCCTCAAACCACAACCATTGTATGTGTAAACATAAGCACAACCACTCTTAGTGAGTAGCTGTACATCCAGCATCCTCTATCAGAGTCACTCAGGTTTAACATTTCCCCCCTAAATGGCTACTCAACCATAATGGCTTCCCATCAATCAAGTTGAGAGGTATGGTCAGGAAATCTGGTGGATGTTTTTTGATGAAATAAAAGGTGACTGGTTCAAGATTTTGGCAATTGTTTTAGAAAAAATGGGCAACTGGATTTTGCAGGTCAAGGGAATCAAGAATTCCAAGGATAAGTCAAAAGAGGAAATGGAAAAAAGAAATGGGCCAAGCCATGATGCATGACAGCTCTCAATAAGTGGTGTCTCATGTTGTATTGCTTTGTTTTCTGGGGTGCAGGAGTTGTAATAAGTCTATTGACTGAGACAAGTATGATGGCCAGTATAACAACTTCATTTATGTTGACAAAGGGAAACATCTGTGAGTATCTTGCCCTGATATACCTTGCTAGTGACTTATCATCAACATAATATAGCCCCTGATAAAACTGGTATGTCTACACTGTCTATTTAAACATTCATCTCAATGAAATACAAAATAGTTGATGAAAGTGATGATCTTTGGCAGGAACTGGATGAAAGTAAAGGTCAGCAAGTGCTTTGCTACCTAAAGACCATTGTTGCATGGTATGCTGCAGTACACTCTATCACCAAGGACAAGATACCTCCAGAGTTGTTGAAAACCCTGGAAATTGGTCTTGTGGAGTACCTAGTTTGTTGTCCTTGATTCTGACACTGCCCAAAATCACCAATGCATTACTTGCATGATCCCAAAACTTAGAAAAACATCACAAGAGTGTTGTAACAGTATTGAATGGGTATTATCCAAATATATTAACTGGTCACTTATATGCAGAGGCTACCATACTAATGGGCCTTGTGAATTATTTTGCACATGAGACTGTGACAACATATATGGACCAAAGTGCACTCATAAAGAATTAAAAATACATGCAGAGAATCATAAAACCAGTATGTTCATGTCTTGTCCTTGTTTAGAACCCTTCATCTTCATCTGGCAAATAGGTTGCTGACACTGGAAGTGCTGTCACCTATGATTGCTGTCAGCAGGAAACAAACATATGCCTGGGATCCACCAGCTGTTGGTGTTGATGTGTCTGTTTTAGAGAGACTTGAAGGGGTGTTCATTGGCAAAGTAACCTTCCCTGTCCAGAGCTGGGAGGTCTGGACAGGGAGGGGTTGTTTTGCTGATGTTGTGGAAGGAACTAGGTGAAGCTGTGACAATGTCAATCAAACCAATGTGCCCCAGACAATGCTCTATCATTTTGAGCTCATATGAGACTCTGATAAGCAACAATGAAATGGGTTCTGTTAGTCTTGAGGACTTATGAGTAGGAACTGTTACTTGTAGGTACAGCTTTGGCTTACTTTTGCACTTTGTATATGAGGAGTAAAATAGTATGCACTATGCTCGACAAAGCTACACAGAGCCATTATTAGTCAATCTTTGATTCCAACCACCATTGATTGCTCAGAAGTTGGAGGCTCATCCTTCCAACCCCACTTCCTTCCCTGCACTCATGCCATACTACTCTCCTGTTCCTCATCATGCCCACATAAGCCTGCCAAGTGCAGTCATCTCATGTGACCAAGACCAGTCACTCACTATGAAGGATGAAGGTCCAGGTGCACTTTTAATCAGTGCATCGAAAGCCAGACAACCGCACTTCCACTTATGCGTCAGCTGTCTCTCATAAAGCGCCTCGCTGACGGAGCTGCATGACAGACTTCCATGCAGTCGGATGAGGGTGCACCAAGTTTGCAGTCACCGAGGGATCTTGGTCTGCGAAAGCAATATCCAAGATCGCGTCCGACACGGCGCGTGGTGGGGTCCAGGACACAAACTTTGTGCAAGAGTGTCAGCAAAACAAGATGCCGAGCAACGGACAATTACTTACCCTGTTGGCTTCGGGAAGCACTACAAGGGTCACGCTAGATTTGACAACGATGGGTACCCAGTCGGTCGTGGACCACGCGCCTCGTGATAAACCACCAGTGATTTGTCCAATCCCAAACGTCGTTACTGGCAAACCGCTAGCAAGAATCTAGCCATCGCAAAAAGCGCGCACGTCAGCTAGATGCGACGAACTACGTTTCCGTGTACGCACCCACTCGGGAACGCATTTACATGCTCAACCCCAACGGCGACACCTGCATCCAGCTGCGTCTCTTCTGGAAATTCGCCGACGAGATGGACGAGGTGGACAAGAACCTCGGCTTGGGCGCCTTGTTCGACGCTCGGGAAAAGTCGGTCAGGTGACGCATTCCACTCACGTTCAACTCGAACGAAGATAGCGCGAGGATAAAGTCCAACCGCCATGCATTGTGGATGGTCACGGTCACCGAGTCGCGAATCTCGCCATACGTGTGATCGTCGAGCGACAGGTACGTTCGCGCCGTGTGGCATCGCCCTCGACGTGAACCACCTTCCTTGATTCAAGCAGTTTCGTGTCCAGACCACGGTCCTCGAACGCGGCCCGCTGTCGTTTTTCGAAGGTCTGTTGAATGTGTACACCCGAGCGACGTCCTCATAATTCAACGAGGCGAGCAGGTACGACCCTAAACCGTCCGTCGAACCCGTCAATAAAACAACGTCGCCTTCACGGTTCGCGCGCGACCTAGTAGCACGACCAGTATTTCCTTGTAAGCCAGCAGAGTATTCCGTAATCATGTTTTCTCGATCTCTGCCTTGGGGTCTGTGGTGACATCTTTGGCGGCCATGAGTTGGATCAAACACTCCGCGAGCAGACGCAGCATCGAGTCTGAGAAAATGATGTTTGGATCGACTCGCAATGCTGCTACACGGAGCTCTTCCTTTGAAGATGCAGTGAGCAAGCTGACGATGCGGTTTTTCAGGAACGTCGAGGACAGGCCGCACACGTCATTCAGAAACCTCGTCGAAATGGCCATGAGTCGTGAAAGCATACCTATCGAATCCCTGCTCAAACAAGTCCGTGTCGACCTCGACGGATTCACTTCCATGGACAGCCGTCGCATGCACCACTGGCCAATTTCCGACCTCGGGTCTAGTCCAGGAAGAAGGTAGCGGAACATCGATTCCAGCGTTGGAGATCTCCTTCAACGATGCATACCTGAGCATCGAGCGTCAGCCACTTATCCCGGAGCTTAGATGAAAATATACTAACAGCGCACCAATCTCTGCTTCGTACACCGTTCCCTTTCCCTGAGTGCGGAGCACAGATTTATTCTTATTCGTGACCAAGATCCTCTCTTTGAAGATGTAACCGGACGCGGGCGCGTCCTTGTTGGCTTCCTCAACCTCCCATCTAGAACGAAACTCTGTTGAATGCCCCAGGAGTCACATGGGTGGACATACCATGTCTTGTTCCTGAGTTCAGCGACCTGTTTATCGTCAGTAATGTCAGTGGCATATTCTAGCCTCGGTTCTACGAGAATCCCGGTCTGGTCGCGACCACGTCCAAACATAAATACGCCGAATAGTATCAAAGAGGCGCCAATCACTTTTTTTTTTTACATTTTCAGGCAACCGAGACAGTTGGAAGGTCCTCATACGACTGCCTCTTTTTTTGAGATTCGTACTTAGGGGGTTCCGAATCCCGAGTAGCGGCTTCAAGTTGGATTGTGAACTTGCGCCCCATCAAGTCAGCTACACTATATTCGACGACAAAAGTGACGGTACGGGATAATCGCCAGCATGAAACTGCCTATTTGCCGCCAAACATGTCTTCGAATTTTGAATTTGTCTCACCGAAATTGTCACAGGGTATTTCAAACATATCGATCACAGATTAAAAATTGTATGCTGGTGGTATATTTTGTTCTTGTCACGATTCCAAGGCGCTCACGAAGGAATGACGCCATTCAGCCTAAAGTCCCTGCTACTGGCACCAATCGAAAACGTGATGGTACCGTTCGGCTTGGCCCATCCCTGACGAACGACATCCCAGATCGACAAGTCGTATCGCGAAAGTGTGATCGTCGCTTGACCAATCTGGCTCGGCTCGAGGGCAATGTTAGTGAAGCCTTTTAGGACCGATGGGGGCTCGCCGGCCGATGTAGGGTGATGGACATAAAGTTGAGGAGTCTAAAGCAAAATCCCATGAGATCATACAGTGAGAGGAAACAAGTATTGTACGCGCTTACCTCGCTTCCATAAAGAGAACCCGCGTTTTTCACGTTAAATGTTACCGTGTACACAGGCATGTGAAGCCTTGCCAACGAAAGATCAGACAGTATATCTTTTGCCAACGTGAAAAAAAGTACCAGAGAGCCGCAGACGAACCCCGAGCGACAGGGGTGGCGCCTCCCGCAGCCCAGTTGTCAATAAGGTCTGTCTCTGGGGTATCTGTAGAAGCAATGGGAGTGATCGAGACATTGGAGTATTCAAACGTCGTATAACTCAAGCCATATCCAAATTCAAAGCGAGGGGTGATGTTTTTCTACAAACCACGTTGGAAATCGGTTATCAGTTCAGCATGTTGACCTACCGCGTCAAACCAGCGGTAATCAATCAAAAGCCTGCAAAGCACGATAAATACAATATGATAGCACGAACGAGTCGAGGAACATACCCTTCACTATAGTCGATGGATAAACTATCCAAGACAAGTTGTGCGGGGTAGTCGCTCGCGTTCTTGGCGATCGTGTATGGCAAACGACCAGACGGATTCCAGCCTCCGTACAAAACATCCGCGATTGCACTTCCGGCCTCGTTTCCACCAAGGCTAGCCCAGACAATCTAGACCAAGTAGTCAGAAATGGTGTAAACAAGTAGATGACAAATACCAACGGCAGTGACATTAGGATGCTCGACCCAAGGCTCTACAATGAGAGGACCAACACTATTTACGACGACGACGGTATTGTTATTTTGGGCGGCCACAGCAAGAATGAGTTGGTCTCCATTATTCCAAGCAGTCAGGTTGTTCCTGTCACCTTCATTTCCATCGACAGTAATGTAATCCTATATTCATCGCAAGTCAAAGGTTATATGAGCAAAACAGCATCTTCTCGCACCTCTCCAGAGTCGGCGTTGGTGAAAACGATGGCAACTTCTTGACCGACGGCTGCACTTGCTGCCGCGGCAAGATCCCAGTTGCCAAAGTCCCAGGAAAAGATCGTCCGATCAGCCCTGGCACGGGCTTGAATAGCTTCATACGGCTGACGAGAGGATATCAGAACAACCGTTCGGTAAAATGATGTTTGACTTACAGAAATAAGATACATGAATCTGTCGGTTCTTCAACGAGCGTTAGCACGTACTGGTTGATTGAAGGATCATGCGTACCCAGATCCCCATCCCATGGCAAGGATACCAGTCGGATTGCCACCTTGGTCCGGATACTCGTTCGGGCCAGATTCAGGCGGTGCAGCATCGCTTCCAACCAAAACCATGCTCCTAGGCTTATTCAAGGGTAACACACCCTTGTTCTTGAGCAAGACTATGCCTTGGGTTGCAACATCCTTAACGACGTTTGCGTGGTCGCTCATGGCATCGACTTTTTGGTTAATAGGGTCATTGATATTCCATGAGTCGATGGTTACGGCGGGATAGTTCTCGTCCTGATGCAGATAATACCATGCAGCAACGATACGGGTGGCCATATCGTCGAGACGAGCCAAAGAGATGGTATGATTCATCACATACGCGGTCAGATTCCCACCAAAGTAGGAGTTACCCGAGTCAAACGTGATATCTCCTGGCATAGTCATCTAGAAATCGACATCAGAAATACCTTTAAACCAGTGGCTGGATTGCACAGACGTCAAGACCCTGAACAGCAGACAGTGTTTCCATGGTTGCTGACCAATCCGACATGATATCTTTGTGTGTATCAGCAACCAAGTCACCTCGCTGTGCTAGAAAGGTGCTTACAGCCCTGAAAACCAAATTCCCTCTTTAATATGTCGTTCAAGGTCTTGTTATTGTTGCAGGCGTAGGTATCATTGATACGATCTTGAAGACAAATTAGAGCATACGCTGGACTTGTCTGGGGGCGACTGACTGTAACTACACATGACTGAGGAGACACCAGCCATTACGGAACGCAAGAATGGATGCGCATAAATTTCATGTTCCGTCCGATCATCGACATTAGACGAATATAGTGTACGGTCATGTTCTTGTTCACTACCATAAATGACATGTAAGACGACCGAGCACAGGAAACGGTCGACTCAACTTGTTAATATAATGCTTGGCAGTGGCTTGGACGCCGCCGGACTGCAAACCAAGGATGGTTTCATAGGCGGCCTCCCCAGTGAGAAACGGGTCAGCACCGAAACCTTCCCAGTTACGACCGCCTTGAGCGACACGTCCCATATTCATCATTGGACTAAGGGCGACATTGACACCCTTACCCATCATCTATCCGGCAGGTCACAG
>JBBPUN010000303.1:0-15603 GCA_038094715.1 Heimioporus punctisporus | reverse complement strand
TGGTTAGTCCCTACCTCCTGTAGTGTAGTTGTGAAAAAGGGGAACGTGATTTGTTCTCCCAAGGGACCCTGTAATGAGTAGACCTTTGTAGAGTCAAGAAAGGAACTATACTTGACAGCCTTTAGTCTGATAAAGAGTAAAGGAGACGAAGGGACTAGCAGCCAAAAGCCGAGACTGGTCCGACAGAGGGAAGTTGAATAGAAACGATGACGTGACAAGTTGCCGAAGGCTGTGACTTGCCTGATGGACGACGAGGGCAGTAGCTAACGATAAGGCAGGTTGCCGAAGGCCGTGACCTGCCAGAAAGACGACAAAAGCGGTAGATAA
This sequence comes from Heimioporus punctisporus, assembly GCA_038094715.1. Classification (NCBI taxonomy): domain Eukaryota; kingdom Fungi; phylum Basidiomycota; class Agaricomycetes; order Boletales; family Boletaceae; genus Heimioporus; species Heimioporus punctisporus. The sequence continues at coordinate 15,276 of JBBPUN010000303.1, read as the reverse complement.
CGATGAGGCGGGTTGCCAAAGGCCGTGACCTGCCAGATAGATGAAGGGTAGTGCGATGATGCAAGTTGCCTAAGGCCAACGCTTGCAATGATGATAATCGGCGCCCGCTGGGCCGAGTGACGAGTTGAGAAAGATCAAGGGGATCAAGAAGTCGCCGGCCGTGCCTGACCGACAGAGACGGATGCCAGGGATGTTAGCGACGACGATGGGGAGGTTTCAGTAATATTCTACAAAGGATGGAAGGCCGAGGTTGACTCTCGGAGGGCTGTAGTGTGAAGGGGATCGAAAGATGTTTATTGTTCTGCAGAATACAGACTTATAGTCCAGGGCACACCCCAGACCATATATTGAATGTATTGGCGAAACAAAAGAGAATGGGGTTAAAGGAAGAGACGAGGTAGGGAATAAGATCGGAAATCTACCTGTCAACAAACTGTTGGCCGATTATAATCGGACCGACACTACGAAACTTCGAGTTGCTGAATGAGCTTGACTGAGATGAAAATGAAGATAATGGAAAAATAAGGTAGAAAATGTGCCAAGAATACAAAGTAACGTCGATCCAACCCGTTGAGGGGTATTTGGACCGAAGGGGTCGGTGGCGGCGACCCATAATGAGTTTCCGAGTTGGATCGGTTGGTCTAATATTTAAGCAGAAGAAAGGAGGGGTCAAAACGGTATGCAGACAATTCAGGAAATAAGATCAGAGGCCTCATATATTAAAAAAAATAGAATATAACCGTAGAGCCACTATGTGCTCTACAGTGCCTATTCTAGCGCCTGTCTTTTTCTTCTTCTCTCAATACCTTGAGACCCAACGCGCCTTAGAACTCCCTTCTAGTGCTCCTGGAACACCTCCTCATACCCCCAAGGCCCTCCAGTTCACTCTGGAACTCTCCTCATCCTTCAATACTCAAAGACCTTGTCTCCAACAGACGAACCCTTGACCCATAGACCTACTGGATTATCCCTGGATTATCCCTTTGCTCTGGAACTCTCTATGCCTACATCATACATCTAGAACGGTGACGTCACTTCCTCGTTCCCTCCTCGTTTCCCCGCTTCTTGATCCCCGTGTACTTCTAGAATGTTCCTTTGCCTCGTTCTCGCCTTGTCCCTCGTCATCTGTATTACCGAACACCCTTGCCTATCAGACATGTTCCTTCTTTCGTCATCTTCTTTGACTCATTTCCCCTTTGCCCTATGCTTAACCCTTCGCCCTTGTATTTCCAGAACATTCTTTTGTCTTTGTCATTGCTTAGTCATCCCCTGCTCTGTACACTATATAGACCTTCACTCTCACACTTAGATACCTCACCTAGAGTCATACCCGACACCCCCCCTTGTACCTTCTACCTGCATCCTTGCAATATAACCCTTACCTCTCTGTCTCGCCCTTGAAGAAGGCCACTCAATATGTCTTCGGCAGCTGGCATCCTTTGGTCTACGATGAGTCACAATCACTTCGCCTTGTCAGTGCTAAAGCCATCCATCGGGTCTATGGCAAGACCACACCAGGTCAAACCATAACATGAGGCATCTAGCCTTTGTATAGCCTTGCACAGAACAGAAATGAAGAGCAGAAGTAGAAGCTGTGCAAGATGACTAATGTATGATGTATGGTCTAGACCTATGTCATGTGATGTGTTATGTGACCAGTCATGTGACTGTACTTGAGTGAGTGCAAGACAAAGTCTAAAATGAGTAAAAGTAAGTAAAATAAAATAGGGAAAAAAAAATAAGGAAAAATAGCATGGGAATATGGAATTTGTAACATCATCCCCTCCTCAAGATTGATGTCCTCAGCGATCCAAGTCAACTTCAAGGCAACTAAAAGGAAGTTGATGATTTGAATCGTCCAGGTTATTGACTGGTATGCACCAAAAGAGGTTGTAAAAAGATGATTCTGTCATGCAGAGATGGCAAGAGGCAGCAGGATGGGATTTGTGAAAGTCATCAATTGCTTCTTTGGATCTAACCAAGTTAGCAACTGGTTTCCATGTTCTATCCATTTTGTCATATCCAGCCCAATGGACAAGATATTCCAGCTTGCCTTTGTACAGATGTGAATCAACAAGGTAATCCACTTTATACCTCAATTCACAATCTTCTGTGACCAGCACTGGATTAGGATGTAAGACTGGCTGAGATAGTAGACATTCCTTGTAAGGTTTGATGTGGGAAATATTCACAACTGGGTGAATACGTAATTCAACCACATTAGAGTCTGCTAAGCAAGTGATTGAATAAGGATCCAACCATTTCTCAGTGAGTTTCTTTGAAGCACAAGTGAGTTTAAGATTATCAGTGGAGAGCCATACCTGGTCTCCAATTGTATAAGGTGGTGGATTAATATGGTGTTTATCAGCTTGTAGTTTCATGCATGATTGCACTGCCAGCAGGTTATCATGTGTTGTTGTGAGTTTTGTAATGAAAGAGTCTGCTGCTGAAGCTTTAGATAATCCTGTTGTTCTATACCTAATCTAGGTGTGAATGTTTTGGTGATGGCAAATGGTGTGAATAAGGTAGAAGCCTGCTTCTTTGGTTGTAGAAGAATTGAGACATTGTCAACCAATCTGCCCACTGGTCTTGTTGATTGTGAATAAATAGGTGAAGGTATTGTTACAGATTGTGATTGATCCTTTCTGTCTGTCCATCAGTTTGTGGATGAAACACTGTGGAAATTTTCAGCTTGATTGACAAGCATGAGCATATCTCTTTCATTACTTGTGATGCAAACTGTGGTTCTCAATTAGTGTTGTGAAGGCTCAGGCCTAAGGCCCTGAGGCCCTGGCTTCAGGCTCTATATAAGCCAGGCCAGGCCCTGATCAGGGCTTAGAAGGGCCTAGGGTCTGGCTTGCTATTTGGTCAGGCCCAGGCACAGAGCCTAGGCCCTGACCTCACTAATATTATTTAATTTTAAATATCATTTATTAAAATTGGTAATAATTTTAATAAACTTGATCTGAAAAGTTATGGCTTGGCTTTTTATGGATCATGTACTTATTATTCTTATTCTATGCAGTATCATTATGCAGATAGATAGATGAATCTAACACTATCCAGCCTCTGCAGCCTTTGTCCAATTTATTCAGTCTGCCCATCTTGGCTTTAATATAACTATCTGCTCTGGTAAGTTATTCCCTGCTATAGCCTGCTAACCCTTGTAGGTTGTGTTTTTGACTTGTTGTAAATGTGATAGGTTCAGATTGCATCTTGGACACTCAGGATGTTCTGTAAATGTAGTGGACAGCACAGGTATGTTATGCATATTTTTTATTACTGGTTTATATCCTTTCAACTCCTAATTGTTACGAACCCTCATTTTTCCCTTATTTTTCCTTATTTTTTCCGCATTTTATTTCGCCTTCTTTGCTCGTTTTCAGACTCTGTCGTGAAACTTACAACTCGACAATCACGTGACTCATCACATGATACATCACGTGACTTGTCACATGACAAGTCTAGACTATTAACACATTGGTCACCATACACAGCCTTCTACTTCTACTTCTACTCTTCATTTCCATGCTGTGTATGGAAATGCAGAGGCTGAATACCTCATGCATTTCATTTCCGCTTCTTCCATTCTCACTTATCTATTTATCCAGCACTGTAATGCGCAGCCCAGTCCTATCATCCTTTGGCATAAACACCTCATGACTCTAGATGACTCATAGCGCAGCATTGCACTGCTTCTTTCATTTCTGCTGCTGCACAGCAAGGCTATACCACAGCCTCCTGCTTCCAATGACTCCTCACAACTCATCATGACTCATCACGCACAGCTTATTACCATACTTGTATTATAATATGTATAAACTGCATTACACATGTACAAACAGTAGAATAGTATATAAACTCCAAGGATGGGCCAGGGAGCAACAGTTTGTCCTCCTTTGGTATTCCCCTCCAAGGCATACTCCTCGCTCTGCTCGGTAGCTCCTTCTCAGTACAGTACCAAGCTTAGTGAGTAACGGGGCTTTCATTCCCCTTTCTCCCTTCTGACTTCTCCCCCACTCGAAACCTTCTCAGTACTCTCGGGTGCAGGTCAGTTGTAGTCTTCCCCTAGATTTTCTGCAATAGCCCTTGAAGGGCATACACCTTGGCGGTCTCTGCATCACTAATCCAATCTGCTTGCCTTTATATCCTCCTTGATCTATATTTTAACATTTCACAATCATTTCAGTACATTGTGTGTTATTATCATATATATATAGGGGATTCCTAGACTTGAGCATCATCTAGGGTGGGTTTTTCATTGTATGGCTCAACTGTTGCATTGGGATCTTTAAAAAAGAGTTTTTGTCCTTCTTTCACTTTGCTTTCCTATTGATGTGTTCTGGTACTGTGCAATATATTTTCACATATTCCTAGGGTGTCCATTACCTCTTGATACAGTTGATGCATCCACTACAGCATATGTCATGGTTTGCTCAACTGGGAGTCCATATAGTGACTTTACATATATATTTGCCTTGTGTTCCAGCCATTTGCCAGACTGTTCTAAAACACTTCATAGTTTATTTGGATACACTTTAGATTTGTCATCACCCTCTGCTATCTATAACACATCTGTAATAATGCTGAAGTGCATGATTTTCAGAATTTGCTAGTCTTTTCCTCATCTCTTATGCTTAGTGCATAGATCAAAACACTGAAACAACATGCCTTATATACAAAAATGGGCACTGTATACAATAATAACTTTGGATGACTTGTGTTATTAACAATTGTGAACTGACCACCATAAAATAGCACTACAAAATGCTGGCACAACTTGCTAAACTGGATACATTCAAACATAATAGTGACCACACTATGCACAAATTCATGGTATGACAACTATGACTATGTTATATCCATAAATAATGGCATGACAAACCAGCTACTACATGCATGACACAGCAATGTATCAAAACATAGTAAGCCCTGGCCTAGGCCAGGCCCAAGCCAGGCCAGGCCAAGCCCTCAGGTCAGGGCCTGGCTTTGATTTTTTCAGGCCCAAGCCCTACCAGACCAGGCCTAAGCCAGGGCTTTCAGGCCAAGCCAGGCCCTGAACATCACTATCCTTGATCTGAAACAATAGAAGATGGTAGGCCATGATGTTTCCAAACATGGTCTAGGTATAACTGCACCATTTGAAGGGCAGTAACTGTCTTGACTGTGGGAATGAAAACAACTTCTTTTGAGAATCGATTGATCACTACCAGAATAATGTCGAATCCTTTCAAAAGCAGCAAATCTGTGATAAAGTCTGCAGATATACCAATCCAGGGTCTATTAGGCACTTCAAGTGGCTGTAAAAGACCATGCATGGCTTGATTAGATGATTTCATCCATTGACATTTGTTGTAACATGTGACATATTCCTTAATGAATTTTGTCATGCCTATCCACAAGTAGGATTGGGAGATCAACTCTGTTGTTGTAACAAATAGCTAGAAAACCTTCTTTCTTTCCGATGTTCCGACTGGAACTACTGTTCCAACAAACCGTTCTGACCCATTCCGACCCACAATGGGCCACTTCAATAGAATAAACACTTAACATACCCCCCACTATGTATAGAACGCTATAAATGATACTTGTAACATATGACTGAAAATCTCACTTTCTTTCCGATGTTCCGACCGGAACTACTGTTCTGAGACCTTCCGGACCGGAACCACTGTTCCGACACACTGTCCCAACCCATTCCGACCCACAATGGGCCACTTCAATAGAATAAACACTTAACATATTCCCCACTATGTATAGAATGCTATAAACGATACTACAGTCATTTCTAGCTATCCCCTCGCTTCCAAAGTACCCCCACACCTTCCGAACACCCTTCCGACCCTTCCGACCCATTCCGGACCGGAACTACCATTCCGAACTATTTACACATCCTCTCAAGTACCAAAGTCACCATAAAGACTATTTAACCACTCTAGAGCGAATATATATATGTATTACTATTCCAATATGTCCTAAAATAACCCTTATCCCTTCCTAACACCTTTCCGAGCATTTCGACCGGAACAACCCTCCCAGACACTTCCAGAATGCTCTGGAACCACCCTCCTACCCTATGCCCTATGATGAAACCCTATAACCTATGCTTCCATTCTATGTGCCCCTCCATTTTTATACATGAATCCCACGCCCCTAGTGCACCATTCTTTGTTATAGAACCCCTATACCTGACACTGGTTCATGACCTGCACACTAACACGATAGAACCCTCTTTATACCCTGGGTAGAACCCTTGAACAATCTGTAGATACAATGTACATAACTACAAATAGCTGTAGAGTATATAAACCCGAATAAATCATGCCAGAGAACTCCAAGTTGAGTTCTCTTGGTGGTTTCCCCCATCGCTGCAGTTCCAGCTTCGATGGATGTATTTGTGACTGCCCTGTGTTGAGTTTGATCCATCTACATTTCCTATACTCTCATATCGACCTTACAACCCCCCTTTTACTTAGTTATCACCCTAGATTCTTTTGGAACTCCGGAACTCTGGAACCCTCTTTCCGACCACCGGAATTGCCCTCCATGCTAGGTCCTGGCCCCTCTGCACTGCACCTGCGTGTATCGGGTCCTACAGCCCCTGAAGTAGTGGAGTGTATCAGTTGTCTTCTCAACATCTGGATGTCCAGCAATAGGCAAATCATGATGGAGTGTTAATATCTTCATGCAAAGTTCTTCTTTATCAGGGACAAATAACTGTCCAGCAGATGTCTTTAGAAATCTTCCATCCTGATGAAAGTGATGCTTTGTGATTAACTTCATGATGTGGAACTTTCTGAGTTTCACTGTCTCATTGGCGATGAAGGTTTCCAATCCATCTCCTTCATTGTGAATCATCATTGTCTGTCTAATATGTGATGGAGGTATAACCAGCATTGACTTGTTGTCCAAATGAATTCCGTCTGTATGATATTCTTATCTAGAGAGAGCATTGGCATGAACCATTTGACTGCCTGGTTTGTGTCCCCATTTGCAATGGAATCTGGATAGATAAAGAGCCCAACATGCCTGGTGTTTATTAAGATCTTGGGTCTTCATAAAGTATTGTAGATTTGAGTGATCATTCCAGATTTCAAACTCATGGTGTGCACCTTCTAGATAGTGTCTCCATTGTTCTAGCGCTCTGATGATGCTGAGCATCTTTTTGTTGGCGATGGGGTAGTTGTGTTCTTCTGTGGATATTGAATGCAAGTAATATGCAATAGGGTGCCATTTGTCATCACTGTGCCTAACAGATAAGACTGCACCTGTGGTGTATTCCAAGATGTCAGTTTCTAGTCTGAATTCCTTTTCTTGATCTGGAAAGGCAAGAACTAGAGCAGTTGTGAAAGCCTGCTTTAGCATGTCAAATGCTCTCTGTTATTCTTCCTTCCATTGGAATGGTGTATCTTTCTTCATTAACTCCATGAGAGGTTTCATAATCTTCACAAAGTTTTCAATAAATCTTTGATAGAAGTTGGCTAAGCCAAGGAAACTGTGAACGTGGGTTAAATTTGTTGGTTCTGGCCATTCCAGAATGGCTTTGATCTTTGTCTTGTCCATCTTTATTCCTTTGTCTGAGATAATCATTCCTAAGAACTCCACTTCTTTCTGCTATGGTTTTCTCCCTTTCTTTGTCTATCTTTGTCTTATCTTATCTTCATCCTACCTACAACCTTATCTTTGGCATGCCACTTTACTCTTTTGAATACATTCACTTTCTGATCTTCGTTGGCTGCCCACACATTATGATTCTTCTTGTTTAGTCATTTCTTCCTTGTCTTGATCTTCTCTTGCTTCCTTGGACAGCCCCTCTGTAGCAATGTCTGTCATCATTGCTTAGTAGCTCCATTCTTCAACATTTCACAGGGTTCCATGCTTACACATCCCTTAGTATATATCCCAGCTGCCCTGTACTTTATATTCCCATTCTCAATCTGCACAATATAGTGTCATTCTTGAGTCACTCTTGTCTCTGAGTATCCCTGAGTCCCATCTCTGCTTTTCTAAAGTGTATAGTCCCATTGACCATTCTCTGAATGTACAGATCTTCCCTTTGGCTGAGTCATACCTCTTCGTGAGTGTCCTGCAAGTAGGTCAGCCTTCAATCAATCCCTCAAGAGAATGCTTTGCATAACACTTTTATCTTGAAAGAGCACTTCTCTGGCTTGACGAATAGATCATGTGCTTCTAGTCTTCACAAGACTTCTTTCACAATTCAATCATGTTTTACAGGGTCATCTGTTTTTGTGAATATCATGAGGTTGTTGATGGACCACCATAATGTCTTCCATGTCTGCAAATATCTCATTCATCATTGTTTGGAATGTAGCTGGAGAATTACAAAGGTCAAAGAACATAACCAGTGGTTCAAATATGCCTTTGTGACAAACAAATGCAGCTTTCCATTCATCACCCTCTTTGATTCTGAGATTGTTATATCCCCATCTAAGATCCATTTTGGTGAATAATTTAGCTCCTTTCAACTTGTCAACAAGTTGAGTGATTGACAGTGTCAGGTAATTGTTGTGTACTGTATGCATGTTAAGATATCTGTAATCCTGAACCATGTGTTTTCTTCCATCCTTTTTGGGGATGAAGAATACTGGCAATGTTTGTGGTGATTTGGAAGATCAGATGTAACCCTTTCAAAGTTGGTCTTTGATAAACTCCAAGACTTTCTTCTGTTTGTCCAGCAAAAGAGAGATAAGTCTTCCTTTCTTGGGTTTAAAGGTATCCTTCAAATCTATAGTGTGATCCCAGGGTTTCCTAATGGGCATGCATTCAGATTCTGTTTGGGAGAACACCTTCAGATATTTGTGATATTCTTTCAGCACTAGTAATTTCGGATCTTTCTTTTCCGAAATCAACTTCTTGAGTTGTTTGTCTATCTTCTGGCCCATTCTTATCTTCAGTGATGAAGAAAAAGGTGGGGCCTTAGTGTATTGTAACATAAGCCTTCTGCAGTGTAAAGATCATATCTGGTGGCTTGTGCCAAACCTTTCGTAGGAAGCATGGCTTCTGAAGAGTTTTGTTTGATAAGCAACTTCTCTGGGGTTTTCCTGTGAGATTTAGCAAAAGTAGAATTAAGCGTCAGTTTAGAGCCCTGACTGAGCTTTGGTTTTGACACCAAAGGTCCTGCTTGGCTGTTAGAAATTACATCTGATTCTGAATCATCCATAAGCTGATCAACAGCTAAGCATGAAAATCAGTTTGCTCTTCTCAATGGCTTGTGTCATAATAATGCAACTTGATTACTTAGTAGAATCTTGTTGCCTAATCTTTTCCTGATCTGGCTTCTACCTCATAGAGATCATAGAAATGAGCTTTCATCTCATCATAGTTCATTCCATGTATGGCCCAAGGTCTGGGGTTCATATCTCCTTGGTTAAAGGGTTCCTCCCATGATTCAGCTGCGACATCCTTGTCTGTGGAGTGAACTTGTCTAGTCTGTGATTGTTGTTTCAACAATGGCAACTTTCTTTTGTTGCAGAACTTCTTATGCTTTCTGAAGAATTTGCAATTTGGGCATTGAATTGCTCCTGAATGATCCTTGGATATGTGACTTGGCAAATTGCAGATGAAACATTTGCCTTTTTCAGAGTTGAAGGCATTAATCTCTGTTGTTTTGTCTTCTTTTTCAATTGTACCGATGTCTATATGATTTTCATTCCTCTGCCTTGCCATGGGCATTCTAGAGAATATGAAGGGTATAGCCTCCTGGGCATTTCTAATCTCCCTTATCTTCTGGATCAACAGAAGATGATTGTTCTATATCTCATGTGTCTGATCTGGAACTTGTTCCAATAGCTTGGCTAGGATGGAATGTTTTGTATGGGTTTCAAAGAACTGAATTAACTGTTTGTTCAAAAACTGTGCCATAACTTGCAATGATTCAGCTCTAGTGATGAAGGCATCTACCTTCATGTCTCTTTGATATAGAGCTTCAAATTGCTTGACATAAGAGTCCTTCTGATTGGTTTGTCTGAAGAATGATAGCATATTGGTCTCCAGTTGTGTTCACATGTATGTTTTGGCAGAATTCATTTTCTGAATCCTTGATTATGTGAAGATACCTGCTTTGGCACCTTTCAATCTGGATAAGACTGTGAGTACTGCTCATTCCAATTGTGGCAGTATCATCTTCTTGTGTACTTTCAACCATGCTGTCATTTTGGCCCACCAAGAGTCAAATTTGAACCATGTGCCATTGAAGTTTCCTGTGTCAGCAAAAATCTTTACCTTGGTTCCTGACTGTCCTGCAGTCTGGCTTGGCTGTGCTTGTGACCTGATCTGAACATCTTGTTCTAGAATTTCCTGTTCTGCTTGAGATAAATCTTAGCATAGCATCATAGCTGATGCTTTGAGTTGTGCTATCTTTACCTGGAATTGTTGTGCCTGCACAGTTGACTGTAGCAAGTCATTGTGAAAGACTTGAGTGTTGTGTGCCTGCACTGCAACCTCCTTGATGAGTTGCTGTATCTTGTCATAAACTGTGGCCATTCCATTGTTGAGAACTGTTAGGGTCTCTTGTGATAGTCCTTCATATGGATTACTCATCTTTGTCCAGAGTTCTTCAATTTCCTCTTCTGTGATGGTATGGATCTGGTCTCCCCAATCCTGATCAACAGGTGTGTAGTGTGCTATCTCCTGCTGAAGGAAGTGATTCCTATACCAACAACTGGCTAGTCTGGCAATAAGGGTATCTCTGATGTTTTCAAAGATCCAGTTAATCCACTGACTTTCAGGAACATTTGTTACAACATTGCCCAGCATGTAAATTGGATTGGTTTGTTGGGTTTGAGTTGACCAATCTGTGGCTTCTTCCCAACCATTGTTTGCTTCCCAGCCTAACTTGTCTGTTGGTTGATTCCAAGTGAGATCAACATTCTCTTCTTCTGTCATCTCTGTGAAAGCTTTGTTATCCTTACCTCTTGGCTCTAAAAGTAGCCTTGGGTTTGCAAATACAAATGATATGATGTCATGGGAGAATCTTATCTCAATTGCAATTCCTGTATCATAATAGAGTATGTATTCTATGAGAAGGGCTAAAAAAATCAAAATAGCCAAAAAGTATCTGTAAAAAAGAGCCAATAGAAAGATGGTGAAGATATATTTAAAAATGAAGGTAGGGGATGAAATCATCTAATAGGGGTAGTGGCAAGGTGCTCTCAAAGTATGGTGTGGTCTTAATGTAGACTCTGCATTTGTTACGAACCCTCATTTTTCCTGCATTTTTCCACATTCTATTTCCTTTTCTTTGCTCGTTTTCAGACTTCGTCGTGCAACTCGCCAACAGATGGTCACGTGACTGGTCACCTGACACATCACATGACACATCACATGACAAGTCTAGACCGTTAACACATCGGTCACCATACACAGCCTTCTACTTCTGATCTTCATTTCCGTGCTGTGTATGGCTATGCAGAGGCTGGACGCCTCATGCACTTCATCTCCGCTTCTTCCATTTTCCTTTATCTATTCATCCAAGCACTGCTTTGCGCAGCCCAGTCTTATCAACCAACGGCACATCCACCGCATGACTTTAGACGAGTCACGGTACAGCATTGCATTGCCTCCTTCATCTCCGCTGCTGCGCAGCAAGGCTATGTCACAGCCTTCCGACTTCTAATGACTCCTTACGACTCATTACGCACAGCCTCGTCATAGCCCCTACTCCACTATGACTCGGCATAACTGTGCTGGCATCACCTTGACGGCTCCGCACCTTCTAATGACTCCTCATGACTTATCATGACTCGTCACACATAGCTTATTACCATATACGGACACTAATATGTACAAACAGTACCATACATGTACATACAGTAGAATAGTATATAAGGGGCGGGCTCCAAGCGACACAAGACTCCCCAGTCTTGTTATTGTCGCCTTTATCCTCCATTCCTTTACTCTAGGATCTCTAAGGGATATTGTCCATAAGGCAGGCCCTTGCGATGATGCTTAAAGACTCCCTCCGGTCTTTCTACAGGTTCACTTGCCGGTTGTATAAGGTAGTGCATGCCATAGTGCACGGTAGAACTTTGATGGCAAGTTCACAACAGCATTCCCTTTGATGCATGACCAGCAGAGTAAGTTGAACCCAACCTGGCATTGTCTGTGTTCCCTGTAACACTCTCTATGCTCTCTCAATCTCTCTGCGCACTCTCTCACTGTGATCACCAGAGGTGGAGTACCATAGATTCTCCTTCAAATCTCCTCAATGATTCTCTGAGCTTGCTCTCTGCCTTCTTGGCAAAGCTCCTCTTCTCACTGTTCCTCTAACACTCTGTGAATCTCCTGATCCGCTTGCCAATTGTAGGCTTCTTCTCCAAATCTCCCCCTGATGATGGGATTGATAAATCTCATCAAAGAGCAATCTCCAAATGAGTGGGTTGCTTGGACATACTGCTGCTCTCTCTCTTGTAGGTGGACAGCCTCTGCAGCTATATCCCTCTGGATGGGGACTTCTCCTTCAGAGTTATAGTTGTTGGGGTCGTATAAGCCCAAACGATAATTGTTCTCCTCCACAAGGTACTGCTATCTCTCAAGTAACTGATAAACTTCCTCTCCATAAAACTCCCTCGCGATGGGTGATGGTAGATGGACATGATGAGCCTGGAAGCTCAAATGGTAAGTTTCCAATCTGGGGGATGGTACCATTCTACGTACCTCTTCTCTCCGTTCTTTGACCTCTGCAGGTGAGAAGACCCTCTGAATGTGGTTCAATGGGGTTGCACTGTCCCTGAAACCTGCTAATGCCCTATCAACTATGGGCATAGGATTCCTTTGCTCTTGTTCCTGTACAGCAGCCTCTTACTGCGGCAGTAGCAAGGAGACTTCAGATTCTTCGCACTTGATTACAGATTGTGTCCCTGACACTAAATCCTGTAGATTTGTTATCCTTCTGGTCAAATTGAGAGTTGTCCAAAGGATACTCACTGATATTGGTTAATCCTGTCTCAACAAATCTGGATGCTTTCAAGTCCAACCCTATGTCCTGTACTGTCAGCACAATAGGCAAGTGTTAACACTTACTGTTAACCTTAAAAAAATGATGGTACACCTTTAGAGATCCAAGGTAGCTAGTCAAGGTCTCTTGCACTCTAGCTTGGTGCAAAAGATGGGAAGTTTGTCCTAATGATGCAAGACCTGCCAAGACCAGCTGGTAAGTGTTACAATTTTCTTCCTTTGTCCTTTCATCTTTGTCATCTCTTCTCTTGAACCCATTTTCCATCACCTCTTTGGCATGTATGTTTCAGCCTATGATTATTCTCACCTTCTAGTAGTCATAGGCTTTCCTCACATTTTCATTATTGCAGTTTAGTCATAATCTCTTTGTCTGTTTCTTCTATCGCCTTCCATGGACAGCCACTCCACAGTCGCTTCTGTCATGATGACTTAGTAGCCCCTTCTTCCACATTCCATAGGATTCAGCACTTTTATACCTTCTGTCTAGCACTCCTGTACCCTATTCTCAATCTGCACAATCTAGCATCATTCTTGAGTCCTCCTCAGTCTCCTAAGTCTCTAAGCATTCTCTCCACTTTCTCAAGCATATAGTCTCACTGTTGTGAACTTGCCATCTGAGTTCTGCAGCACATCAATGAATGCACCACATTATACAACCGGCAAGTGAACTAATGAAGAACTGGAGGGAGTCTATGCATTATTGCAAGGACTTGGCCTTATGGACAATATCTGCAGTAATCCTTAAGTAGAGGATAACAAGGGAGCACCTTGCAATAGAGGGGATAAAGGCGACAATAACAAGACTGGGGAGTCTTGTGTTGCTGGGGCCTACCCCTTATATACTATTCTACTGCTTGTACATATTAGTATCTGTGTATAGTAATAAGCTATGCTCTATGAGTTGTAATGAGTCATGAGAAGGTGCGGAGCTGTCAAGGCAATGTGTGCACAGTCATGCCGAGTCATAGTGGAGTAATGGCTATGATGAGGCTGTTTATAATGAGTCATGAGGAGTCATTAGAAGTGAGAGGCTGTGGTATAGCCTTACTGCACAGCAGCAGAGATTAAGAAAGCAGTGCAATGCGGCAGCATGACTCGAACAGAGTCATGAGGTGAATGTGCTGTTGGATGATAAGACTTGACTGTGCATTGTGATGCTGGATGAATGTCTAAGCTAAAATGGAAGAAGTGGAAATGAAGTGCATGAGGCATCTAGCCTCTGCATAGCCATACACAGCATGGAGATGAAGAACAGAAGCAGAAGGTTGTGTATGGTGATCAAGTGTCGCTGGTCTAGACCTATCATATGTTATATCACGTGATGTATCCAGGTGTGTGTCCCATGATCATCAAGGGTTGTGTCACATGTTGTGTTATGTGATGTATCATGTGATTATTGAAGGTAATGTTGTCCAACTAGGCTTTGTTGACAAGCTTGTAAAAGAGTGAAAAATAAAAATAAAAATTTGTTGTTTGATGCTAGCAGCATTCGTAACACTCACTGACTGTTCTTCTGAACATATAGACATCCCCTCCAGGCTGAGTTGTACCTCTTTGTGAGTGTCCTGCTTTGGAGTAAGCCTCTGTCAATCCCTTAAGAAAGTGTCCAGGGATGCAAAGGGAGTATCCAGGAGGACATCACAGATGATCTGTTGAGGATTTGAGAGAGTGCTGGTGTTCACCAGTGTTCCTTGTGATGTGAGAGCAATGGTAGACAAGGTGTCTAGAGTGAGGGAGGTCTTAGAGCATCAGGTGTGATGAAGAAAAAAGGGTGTGGCCTTGGTGTATCATAACAACCATACTAATATTTGTAACATGAATGATCAGAAAATTTATATATTGTCACATAAGTAGATATAAAACAATTGATATATGCCAGTTTACAATAACTGTTACAATTCTTTGGACTTATCATTTCTTTTCTTCCGATGACTCATTCCTTCCCATCTCGGTCTTATCCCAAAACATCCATTTGCTTAGTCATCGCTTCCATCACGTTCTATGAAGTTCCATTTGTATTACTTAGCTCGTTTGCGCTTACAGTGGGCAACAAAACTGTTTCAATAACTAACCCTAATGCAGTGCGCGAAGCGCACTGCAATCACCCGTGGGAATCTCGCTTAGTGGTAGTGGGAACAAACAATGTACAAACTCATAGCTACAATCGGTCCCTAGGTCATGTGATATGGTCCAGAAATGGGGGAGATATAACCATTTTAAACCATCCATGTCATTGGAACAGTTTTGTTGCTGCTACATTGAAATATGGAACTCATATGTTGCAGTGGGTTATTATGTCAG